>JBAGKK010000253.1:1808602-1837407 GCA_037177015.1 Euceroptres primus
TTCCGAACGAAACCCTGATACACGTGTCAGCTTATTTCACATATAAATGTGATTCAAAAAGTTTAAAATGATTCTGATGCATGAAGTAATAAAAGGTGTTTGATTTGTAAAAGAATGTCCCCTTTGCGTGATTTTCAAATTTTCCGATGCAATTTGTATCAATTTGTCAAAACAAAAAATTGTCTATAAAATAAGATATATTCTTAGATCAGTAACAGTTTTTTAGCGAATCGGAATGGATTACACTTGTTTATTGGTCTTAAATTATGTCGTAATCCTTGCCCGGACGCAAATAGATGCATTTACCTTATAAGTAAGAAGACGGCATGTGCAAAAAATCGGAAAACGAGTTTTTTTATGTCGTTGGATTCTTTAAAGAAAGTTCTATTTATCCATCTAAATCATTTTTTTAATTTCTTAATTAACAATTTGTGTTAATTTTTTTTTAGAAATTGGAACATCTCACCCAAACTAGCCAAGAACAGTCGAAAAACTATTCAAATATCTATTAAACTAGGCGGCTTAGAGGCTTGGTATTCAAGTCTGACCCAACCCCTTATAGACTCGAAAATGATAACACCCTAGAAGCCAAGTCCTTGACCAGGGTTGTTAGTAAAACCTTGGTCAAGCCTTAAATGGTCAACATTCTAAAGCTTGAGTCAAGCCTCGATAATTCTCGATTGCTAATTCTATAAATTGTTTTTATGTACAGAACTTCACAAAAACAGATGCTATAGATATACAACAGCATTATTTTGTTACTGAATATATTTTTAAATTAAATAGTAATATTTTTTTCTGAATATAAAAAATATGACCTATTTACTGCCAATAACAATCGTACAGCTTAGACTTGCGGGAACGTATAACTGATGTGTTAATCTCACAGACCTCACTACTGATGGTGTGATATGAATGTCAAGATTTAATAATTGTAAAATATATACATGAAAATTACTGTAACATTATGGTAGAATTAATAAAAAACAAAAAAAGTCTATAATGAGCCAAAAATTGGATTTTCGGAAATTGTCAATTTGTGCGGGTCTTTTCGTGTAAAGTTTGTTTTTTTACACAGTTTGGTTTATATAAAGTGGAATTTCTTTTATCTGCGTATAAATATAAAAAACGGAGACATTAAGCCCTATACTTTGATACTGTTCTAGAGAAATATGAGTTTTTCTGACAGAGTGGTACTTAGTCACCCAATGAAAATATAAATCCAGCATTAATCACCGAAGATTGATTAAGGCTTGGAACAACTTGGCAATTAAACCTTGCTGTCCTATGCCTGAACCAACTCTGTCTATCTAACCTTGAAAAAAGGCTGTTAACCAGCCTTGAAACAAGGCTGTTAACCAGCCTTAAAACAAGGCTGTTAACCAGCCTTAAAACAAGGCTGTTAACCAGCCTTGTTTCAAGGTTGCATTAACAATAGAATCAAGCTTGATCGAAGCTTGTGTCATCAAGCCTGCGCAAAAAAGGTTCGCACAAGCGTTGGCCCATCGTCAACCTTGGCAATTCCTACCTGGGTACTTACATATAACGGCAGAACTCCATATGTTAATCCCTCATATATAAAAATACAGGTTTAAAATCATTTCTCAATATTAAAAAAAACTTTGAGATTATCAAAAAGAAAAACCACGTTTCCACAAAAACTAACTTTTATTTGGATCCGAAAATTTGTAGTATAGACAAACTTTTTGACACTTGTCACGCAACTCAAGTCCCCTTGAAACTCTTGAAAGAAATTTGAAGTCTCAGTGGCGCTAAGCATCGTAATGTGATTCGGTGGAAGCGGAAGTGGCAACGCGTGACCAATTATGCGGCGAGCACAAATATTTTTACTTCGATATTTCATCCCCACGTGAAATGGAGCGTCTCGAGAAAGGGAGAGAACCGGGGCCCGACAGTGGAAGGGTCTTGGCTTTGCTGGTTTCAGTTGACACCTCAACACGTGCGCGCCATGCGTGTCTAGTTAAGAGCCACCATGGCGCCTCATAACCCTGCACTTCAAAACTACTTCACCTCCTTCGGCGCTATCGTTACTTCTTTACTGCTCCAGAAACCAGTTTCCCTCTCTTCACCCCCGCTGCGGTTTTGTGGACCCCTAATAGTTCATTTGTTTCGACAGTGTGCCACACTCATTTCCGGTTGTTAAAACCCTCAAAGTCGTAAAGATATAGATACTTTCACTTTGGTTTGGTTTGGTCTCCCATCAGAAACCCACAGAGGCCTCAATCATCAAATTACACTTAAGCAAGCTTTTCTACACCACAGACGGATTTTCATGTGGCAGACTTTAATATGTTGGACAAATTGACAACACTTTATCTTTACTATAATTCTAGAAACTAAAAGCCCCTTTTTTGTCCCACTTTGTGCGTTTGCCAATTTGTCGGGCGGCAAAAAATATTCGCATATTTATAAAATTACGGTTTTGATTTATAATATCACATCTGTTTTATCGTCCCAAAATTTTTTTCCACTTGCTTTAAAATATACAATTTGATTTATTGTAGAGTTGTTAAAAAATTATTGTAAAAACTTTAGCATCTATTTATAAATGAAGAAACGGAAAAAAAGAGGAACCAATGTACTTTACATATTCCAAAGACAAAAATGCTTTCCTAGAAATGGGAATTATTTTTAGATGATGCTATAAGTACGTAACAAGCTTTCGCTTGTACCGATTAGCGGCTGAGCTTGATTCGCTTTTGGCGAGTTTTCCGCGTGTCTGTTTCCGAGTGTCCTGAGAATTTTAGGGAATCATTAATAACTCTGAAGACGTGCTTTTTAACTCTCAGATGTGCGACCGGCGCTAAACGGGTCTGGGAGAGAGAAGCGGGTGTCGTCACTTAGCGTTGCTTCCGCTCGGTGAGGCGTGGTTTTGTTTTTCGGAGCTTTTTAAGATGCCGGAAGATTTATTACGTATTTTGGATCAAGCTACACGCCTCGACGAATTAAAGCATTGAACTGAACCCAGTGGCGCTAGCAAACTAAAGCGGCTGGAAAATTACTGTCGGGCTGATGTCTGTTTCAAAAGCAGTCCATTAAGATTATTAAGAGAAATTGGAGACATGGGAAAATTATATAGCAATCTAGGAAACGACATCTTAATAGGCTTTCTTATTTCTCTGCAATCTGCCAGCATAAGTCGACTCAAATTAGATTATAATGTACTAATTTATCATCGTTTTGAACGTCATTTCGAAATAATCTTCTTTGACTTTAAATAAGAGAATATTAACCTGTAGATTTTTTCTTTATTTATCGAAACTGGAAAACTTCTAAAAGAAAAAGCTTGACAATTAAATGAAAAGATAAATGATGTAAGTTTCAATGTAGATATGTGCTTGTTCATGTGTGGGTACAACCACAAACCTCGTAAATGCAGCACTCAACTCGTCGCAAGAACCTATGTTTAGCTTGGCGTTTTGGAGATGAATGGGAGTGTGTTCGCCGCTTAATCTCAGCAGAAGTGAATTTTTTTCGCTCCAACGGGACACGCGAGGCATTTGACTTTTGTTCGGTCGCTTGCTTTGGTCTCCCCGGTGACCCGCTTTACTCATTTGAGCACAAACAACTAAAGAGCAAGAGTAGGAAAAAAGCCCGGCTCGTGCCAACGTTTAGGAAAGTCGTCTGTTTGATGTTGTGAATCATAAGCCTGACATTCCAGAATCTTAAAATATTCTGAAAGCTTGCTAACGAATGGATACACAAAACCGATTTTGAAGAATGGCATCGATGGAAAATGAATCCTTTGAAAGTCACATTTCAATTGTATTCAGTAATGAAAAGTTAATTCTCAAGACCTTGACCTAAGGGAAACTATGCAACAGAAAAAGTATAATAAGCCATTTTTGTTCTCATGAAGAAAATTGGTTTTCTTGTAATCTCACACGTTTATTATTCATCACAATGACTTGACAGAATTTCGTTCAGTTTTTACTAGCTTTTGTCCTAAATATTGTGATCAAAAGATTTAAGAAAATTGCTTACAATTAGCATATTCCGATAAATTTAAATTACCTACTCTTCGAAGTAACACTGTTGCATAGTTGTCCCTACTTTAACCTCATATTATTTATTTCATCCCCTGATATTGCGCAACAATTTTATTAATACCCAGAATCGTTTTTGACTTCCGTTTTCATGCAGCCGAACTAAAAGTGTCGACTTAATTCGACCGTCCCGAATGATCGAGGCAGACCAGTGTAAATCAGGGAAAAGCATATAATGTGCAATGGATTGCACTTCGCAGAAGCGATTCGTTTTAACATCGAAGGGGAGGTGTGAGATCGAAAATATCTCGTCCTTAAAATCAAAGAGGTATGTACTTTCGAAAGGCAGAAGATAGCGCATGGACCTTAAATAGGAACGTGGAAAGAAAGAAAATCAGAAAGAAAGCAAGAAAGACAAAGAGAAGGAAAGAAAATAAGAAACAAAGATAGAACCAGACATTGAAGGGAAAAAAAAGAGAATAACTGCAGACTTTGATTGTGGCGGGGGTGAGATAAGGAGAGAGAGAGAGAGAGGAGATGAGACGAGAAGTCGAAATAGGCGGAGTAGAGGCAAAAGGATACGCGTAAATACAAGTAGTTAAAGCGCTCTTTAACGACAGGAAATGTTAGACGCCAGGAACATGTGTTTCGGGGTTTCGCGCTCGTTCTCCACAATTGTACTCGTAACTTCGATAACTTGCTTATTATCGCGTACGTGCTCGACTTAATTACCTCTCTCTCTCTCAGTTTTTACTCTACTCTCCTATAGTCCTCAATTTCTCCTAAAAATATCCTCGAATTACCTCAATCTCAAAAAATAATATTAAACTTCCCATAACCGAAAAATATTACAAAGTTTTTACACCCAAGCCTCTGAATACTACAAATTGCAAATTTTATTCGGGGGACAAAATTTACTTAATTTAAATGAGGTTTTCTAAAATTTATTCATTTATTTATTATACAGTTCGATAGCGGATTCGGCGAATAATGAAAAATGAGTTCTCCTTAGAAGGTTTAAACGAAGGACTGTAGTATAATAAACAAGAGGCTAAAAATGTTTTTGTCACCCCAGAGGTATAGCTTTTTCGTCAATGTTTCGAAGTCAAACGGTGGCTCACCTGCCCGATTAATCTGCCTTTCCGCTAATTAATTAGCCCTTCCGCTAATTAATTTATACAATTAGCGAGCAGCGGAAAAAGTCTCTACGAGTACAAGAACGACTTTTAGGTTGGGTGCTTTCTGTCAGCGTGAAATCAATCGAAAGAGTAGCGGCAGGTGCTCGCCGCCTTTCACCCTTCGGTGGGACGTATAGCAATTTAAATTCTGCCAGACACCCTTAACCAGCTGGGGTCCAAAAACAGAGCAGCACGGACCAGTACGAGCGTAGAAAAATCGAGCAAGAAGAGGTCCGGTGCCAACGACAAGAGTTTGTTTTTTGAAGTCTGTATTGCTTACAAATGTCTCGTCGTAAAAAACAACCGCCAAGGTCCTAATGAGCCTGGTTTGTTAAAAGATGTCGTTCTTTTTTTCCCCCTTTTTTTACCGCTGCACAGCGTGGCTCCATTAAGCTGACGAACATTGTAGACTGTAGAGAATCTTAATGCTTCTCTTTTCGAGGAAGGAACGACGAACTATCGACCGATGTTTCGCGAAAATTGGTGGTATAAGGTCTTAAAAGGTCTGAAATCGATCGATCCTTTTCAGAGAGAAAGAGTTGGGATTTGACAAATTGATACTGTTTCAGAGAATCTTCGGGTCATGAGTTGCTGATGGACAGACAGGCTCATTAGGATTTACTCAAAGAACGAGTTCTTCTCGCTTTGGTTCTTGATTTTTTTATAAATAAAATTTCAAGGTGAACTGGGAAAACCGTGATTGTGACAGCGAACCAAGAATTTTTATAAAACTATTCCAAAATAGATTTTTAACTTGAGAAAAAAGGGAATTTTTATAGGTGACCGAATCCATTTCAAATCAGGCAGATTCTACACTTGAAGTCGCAGAATCTCTCGGAGTCAAAATATGTTATTTTTTAGGGGAAATTAGTTCATACGTATTTTTTTTATTTCTGAAAAAAAAATTTTCTATGAAGTTATGGGTATTTGAATTTTTCACTTTGTTTTTCAAAAACCCAATTTTTTTCTTTAAACTTCTATAACTTCTGACTCAATTAAGGTATTTAAGATTTCTTCCCAGATTCTGGTAGCGTTTATCGTCTTCCTTCCAAATCCGTCAAAAAATTTAAAAATGTTCAAAATTAAAAAAATGGCGGTGGTTTTTCTGAAAATATTTATAGTCGATTTGCTCAAAAAACCCACACTTATATTTTTTGCCAATTTTTTGTTAAATTTGTACTATCCTAGTGAAGACATATTGTGAGTTTTATGCGGGCTAAATAACTTTTGTGGCCAGTAGAATTTTTTTTCATAAAGTCGAATTTTCGCATTTTTCTCGAATACAACTACAGATACGACAAAATGTTAGGAAAATAGTTTGCACAATTAAAAAAGTTCTACAAAAAGTTATTTTACTCATTTATGATATCTTCCACCATTTCCGAGAAAAATAAAAAATTCAATTTTCATGCACAAAAAAATTTTTTTGACTACTAGTTTATGGAAATACCCATATTTGTTTGGATGACTAAAAACCATTCGTAATCGAAAAATGAATTCCATAAATAAATAAATACCCATAAATACCCATACCCATATTTTGTTAAATAATTTTTAAAAATGTACGTTTATATAAAGAAGACTTCCTGTTAGCTTTACGTGGGTTAAACAATTTTTATGGTCAGAACATTATTTTTCATAAAATCGAATTTTCAAATTTTTTGCTGAAACGATTTAAGTTACAAAAATAATGTCAAGACTAAAAATTGTTTGCCTAAAAAGTTTTTGTATTCAATATAGGTATTTAAATATATTTCACGTTCACCCTGATATTCTTCAGATTCATTAGAGTCCTCGAGATCCAAAGAGGAATCATTGGATCTGTAGATAATTTAAGAACCCAATCGTGTTTAGCAGTTTTGGTCATGTAAGAAGTTTTCATATCACCTTCATCAATCTCCATCTCCCATATGTGGGATTTTTGTACTCCGGGATGGGCGGCACCTTCTTTCACACTCGCGTTTTCATTCGTCGAAAACTTTTTAGGCAAACAATGTCCTATCTTGACATTATTTTTGTAACTTAAATTGTTTCAGCAAAAAAAAATATTTAACAAAATAACAAGGTGGGTATTTCCATAAACCAGGAGTCAAGAAAATTTTTTTGTGTATGAAAATTGAATTTTTTTATTTTTCTCGGAAATGGTGCAAGATATCTTAAATGAGTAAAAGAACTTTTTGTAGATTTTTTTTAATTGTACAAACTATTTTCTTAACATTTTTTCATATCTGTAATTGTTTTCGAGAAAAATGCGAAAATTCGATTTTATGAAAAAAATTCTTCTGGCCACAAAAGTTACTTAGGCCGCATAAAACTCACAAAATTTCTTCCCTATGATAGTACAAATTCAACAAAAATTGGCAGAAAATATAAGTGTGGAGTTTTTGAGAATATCGACTATAAATATTTTCAGAAAAACCACTGCCATTTTGTTAATTTTGAACACTTTTTAAATTTTCGGTCGGATGTCGAAAGAAGACGATAAATGTTACTAGAATCTGGGAAGAAATCATAAATATTAGGTCAAAAGTTATAGAATTTTAAAAAAAAATTTGGGATTTTTTGAAAAACAAAGCAAAAATTTGAATTACCCATAACTTTGTAGAAATTTTTTTCACAAATCAGAAAAATACGTATGGCTTAATTTCCTCTAAAAAACAACATATTTTGTCCCCGAGAGATTTGAAATGAATTCGGTTAGGGTAAATTCATCAATTGTCGAGGTGGGACCTATTGCCGGTTTCAAAGATTCTATTTGCTATTTTGACATGGACATTTTATTTCTATGCTTCAGAGGTTTTATTTAGATTTTCTTAATGCCATTTACTAAGAAAATATAAAAGTTTTAGCTTAAAGAAATTAACTGTTTACTCCACAAATGGTTTTTACTAGAAATCTTTCAAGTGACAATATGCAGCGTAGCTGCTGGATCAGAAAACAGAGAATTTTTTTAGACGAGGAATTGAGCGGGAATTTTTCAAATTTTTAGTAAAAAAATTTGTCTAATCACTTCAAATACCACTTGGCATCGTATAAATTGATTCAATTTTTGATTAATTCGATTTGAAATTCTTTTGAATTTGAAGTTTTCAATTTGCAACATTCTCAAGTTTGAAATCATTCAGTTTGAAATGCCTATTTCTAAAATCTTTTATGTACATATAACAATTTTCATTTGATTGATTTGTTTAATAATAATTGTGAATCATTAAAATTTCAGAGTACTAAATTTTTAATTTTGAACCCTACAATTTCAATTTTTTTCATGTTGTAAATTTAAATTTTTCATTTTCAACTGGAATTGTTGAGTTTTTAAAAATATAACTCATAATTTGACAATTAAAGGATGACATTACATAAGGGCGTAAGTGCCATTTGCTATAAGGCTCATTTACGTTTACGATTTATTAAAATTAACTTTATGGCAGATGGCACTTGCGCCCTAATGTAGTGTCACCCTTCAGTTATTAATTTTAAACAATTTAAATTTAAAGGTTTGAATTATAAAAAGCGTTTCAATTTCACAATTGTAATTTAATAACTGTTCAGTTTTAAACGTAGTTTAGGATCAGTCAATTTTGAATGTTTCCAATTGAAAAATGATGTTATTTTGAATGTTTTTTTGGAATAGTTTAATTTTAAAAGTTAACAATGTAAAATTCTTCACTTTCGGACACCAAAAATAACAGTGAATTTACTCTTCTATTACCGCAAATCTTAAACATTCTTAGTAGAAAAATCTGTCCAATCACTTTAAATGTTCCTTGATATCAGGTTTCATGAAATTATAATTTTTATTATAAAGTTTGAAATATTCAATTTAAAAAATTTTTAATATTAAAATTATGCAGTTTTGAATGCCTCATTTTAAAATGGTTTTTATGTCTAAGGGTTCAAATTTAAAATTATCCAGTTTTGAAAGCCTGAATTTGAAAACAAGAGTTTTTAAGTCTCTTAATTTTAAATTGTTCAATCTAAAACGTTAAAAATTGAAATGCATAAATTTGAATATACATTTTCTTCCGGAATTGTTAAAATTTGACGGCATTTGATATAAAATTGTTCAATTTTTTAGGATTAAAATAATTTCATGCTGGCTTTGGATTTCATATTTTACAATTTTGAATGTTTCATTAATATTATAAACCCTTAAAAGACAACCGGGAAAAATATATAATTTTTAACCAGGAAATATCTGGGAACTTTTTTCTGAAATTTGAGCGGCCACCCTGAATGTATATAGAAATTTATATATAAATAAGTAAAGTTGGAACGTAGTTTTAAAATATCTGCCAAGGCAAACTTGTAGGTGGTAGTTTCAATTTCGAGATGAAAACGTCGCAATGTGACATGAACGATTGTAAATGGTCCGTGGGTGCACTTAAACGCCCATTTCCTCCGAAATCCACCGAAATCACTTAGACCGAAGCTAAGCGTTCCAATTAAGAGGTATGCGTGTCCCGCTTCTGGTATTCATGGCGGGAGGGGGATTTTTTCCCCTGTTCTTTCTCTTTTCTCAGTTCACGCATACGTTACCCTGCTCTCCATTTCTTTTTCTTTGCCAGTTTCTTTTCTTTCATTTCTTTTTCTGCTTGGCGACTTTTTGTTTTATTGTTTTAAAGAACTAGTGGCTAAACAGATGAGCATCTTTCGGCCTATTAGCGGATCTGCCACGCACTCGAGAATTGATATCTCTCCCACAGCTAACCCTCGTACGTAGTTATTCCCATCTTCACGCTCTTCCGGTTCAGAGCAAACGATCATCGCCCTTACAATTAAATGCATCGTGACTCGTATCCTCGGGTGGCCGAAGGAATAATTTTAGAGGGAAAAAATCTGTCCCTTGTGAGTGAGAAACCCCAGGCAAGCAGTTATTTTATAGCTTGTTTAACACACACTTACAATGTGCGTTTGAATTCGAATTTACTGCTACTGCGAAATTTATTGAAGACGAGGGTGAAAAATTAAGATTGATGCATCATTTACTGTAAGATTTATTTAATATTAAAACCGAATTTCCGAATTTCAATGAGGGTGTTACAAAAAAAAACCTAAAATTGATCACAATGTTTGGTAGAATATTTAGCACAACTAAACAAAATTTTGTCGAGATATTATGAATAACAAATGTGTAAGATAAAAAACAAACTATTTTTCTGCGAAAGAATAAAACTGGTTGATTGTACCACTAGAAGCAATATGACTTACTCTTGGACGCAAATCGTAGTAGGCAAACATATCGAATTAAATTATTATACGATTTAAAAGGAGTTCGATTTGAAACTCTTTAAATTCTAAGCACTTCAAATTTTAAATTGTTCAATTTGGAAAGCTTTGAGATTAAAATGTTTAATGTGAAACATTTTCAAATTTTTAATTATTCAGTTTCGAATGCCTAATTCAAAAACATTTAATTTTTAAAATTATACGATTTCGAATATGTGCCGTTGAAAATTTTATTTAAGTCTCTAATTTTTATTTATTCAATGAAAAATGAAAAATATATAGCTTTCCATGTTTATTTGTTTATTTCAACATTTCAAGCCTGTTGCAGCGAGCTTTTCATCAATTTTTTTTTAATAAGAATTTTTTTTAGTCCCTTTCTTAAAGTTACTTTTAGTCACTTTTTCAAAATAGAATCAATTTTGACACTTTTCTTAAAAATTTATTTCACTTCTTTCACATTTACCTTTGTTTATTTATAATTATTTCATATTTATTGTAAGTACAAATATTGTCACACTTTAAATTTAAGGCTTAGAGTTGATCCTTTAGTTTAAAAATTGTACAATTAAAAATTACAAATTTCACAAGTAGATATACAACTTCAAATTGAAAACAATCACAAAGATTAAATCAAGATACAATCATTCTGAAATTGAAGAATTTAAATTTTCAAGAGTATTAAGTTTCAAAAACGTTCTCTTCAAAGTCCAAAAAAAGCATTCAAGGTTTAATCAATTTCAATTGAAATAAAATTAAAAATATTGTTTAGTTAGAAAATTTAAATCGTTCAAAATATTACTATTTCCACTTAAAAGTGCCTAAAATTGAACAATTTTTAATTAAAACGATTCTGAAACCCTTGCTTTTAAAATTATTATACTTCTAATGTTATATGTATATTGTGCAATTCTAAGCATGTAAAATTCAAAATTATTTAGTCTTCAATGCTCGCAGTTTGAAATTGATTAACTTCACATCAAATTAAAAAATTTCAGTTTAGAATGCTTGGTAGTGTAATTATTTAAGTTTAACGATCTGAAAACAAAAACTCTACTGTTTGGTCTTCGATTTTGAAAGTGTTTAATTTAAGAGGACTAGGTTTCAACGATCGAAAATAGAAAAAACTTCATGCGTGTATTGCCGGGATATGAATAAATCTACATAGCTGTTCTTTCCAACATCACTTACTACATTATTATAGATTGAAAAAATGTATTGACTAGTTGAAAATTGTTTTTTAAACAAGTTATTAACAATTAAATTAAGTCGCATTTTTCTTGTACGACCTTCTGTTGTGCATGATTGCCGGTGAACTAATCAAGATTTTTTAAAAATTCTTTTTTAGGCTTCTTCAGGAAAAGTGTCCGCATAAATTGAATGTGAAAAAAATTGTTAAGCCTATTTTTTTAAGTTTTATAATAAAAAATACCTCGAATTTTTCGCCATTGTTTGTTTTTTTGCCACCATTTTGTCAATTTGTATTCGATTTTCAATTTGTCAGGTTCACTGTATGTGGACACTTTTTCTGGAGAAGCCTAAAAAAAGAATTTTAAAAAATTTTGATTAGTTCACCGGTAATCATGCACAACAGAGGGTCGTGCAAGAAAAATGTGACTTGACATGATTATTAATAATTTTTTTTAAAAAACAATTTTCAACTGATCAATACATTTTTTCAATCTATAATAATGTAGTAAATGATGTTGAAAAGAACAGGCACGTAGATTTATTCGGATAATCTGCGCATAAAGTTTTTTCTATTTTCGACTGTTATTAAAGCCTTCCTAATCCCTTTAAATGTTTACCATTTTTAAATTTAGAATTCATTGTCATTTTGCATGGAAGTTATAAAATCTTGAACACTACGAGATTTGTAATGGTCTATATTGTTTTTTTAGTTGTTGCCTTTTGAAGTCAGTTTAAAATATGCTTAAAAACATCTAAAAATATTGAATCTTATTGGATTTTATTAACCCTTTAAAACCAGCATCTATTTCCAGTTGAAAAAAATGATTTTTTTAACTTCCTGAAATTTTTCTGGTTGAATATTTTTGAAAATTGGCATTTTTGTAAAGAATTTCTGTTCAAAAAATCTTTTTCAGAATGAACTAATGTTCCTCAAATTTTTGCACCATTTTTAAAATAAAATTGAGGAAGATATTTCCAAAAATAGCATTCAATCAAATGTATCATATATAATACGTTAGTCGTTAACACAGTAAATTCTAAGGTATAATTTTGATCTCCGATTGGATCAATTAAAGCTGCAGCGCTTTAATCCCTCGGTTCTTAAAAAAATCCACATTCGATCAATTTCAACTGACAGTTGATACAAACCAACGTAAAGTTGTGCATTCAAGAATTTTTTCATCTCACATTAATCTCAAAATAATCGGCAGCACTTTTTTAATACCCTATAATTTACTGTAAAAGGGTTAATTCAGTTCATATTTAAAGGGACATACGAGAAGAAAGGGGAAAAGAGGAAAGATTCTTCAAAAAGGGGTAAAGAGAAGAAATCTTAAAAAAATAGGGAAAAATAGAGAAACAGGGGAAAGACTGTGAAGCTTGAAATAGTTTTTTTCTTTTATAGAAACAGTTAAATGGTTCCAACCAAAACATTTACTACAGGGTTTCGAGAAATAAGAAACAATAGGAAACTGCTGTTACAAATTCTACGATATGATGAAGTACTAAAATTTTCATCTGTTCCGCTAACCGCACATAATTTTCATGAACCCCTTTTCTTTACGATACAACATAACCTCGAGGTACAACGTAAATACATATCCTGGCAGCAAAAGTGTTTTATCGCATGAGAGCAGAAGAATCAGGCATTCGAGTCGCATTCCAGATGTCCCCAAAACCTAAACTTTGTATTGTGGAAGTCGTAAACAGGTAGCACCTACGCTCGTAGTGGCCATGTTAGTGCTAAGTAAAAGCAAAGTACATCGTATCGCCAGCAGATTTTCTACGATCGTAAACCTGAGTTTATTTAGCGCGCCTCGCGAACTCGACGTCTCCGGTGCTTTCGGTCTTTCATGAATCACACATTTCTGGTTTTCCTGCGTTGATTTCAAGTCAATTCGACGATTTTATCCTTCTTAGACTGGGAGGCGCGACCCATCACGCGACAACGATCCACCTAGTCAATTAAGAAGACAGCCGGTCTATTAGGGGGATGCAGTTTGTGACACTCCCTCGATCTACACCACCACGAAACACCGTGAAACATCGACCGCGTAACACCAAACATACGAGGCGTCCCGAAATGACGTATGGGACTCTAGGGTTCTATTTTCGGTGGCGTTTAGGGAGAACGACTCGACATGTGCTCGATATTTAGACTCTGCTGCCTCTTAGATTCTTCAAACTTCTCCTACCCTATCATTTTCTCTCGCACTTCCTCCAACCAATTTCTCCTTTTTCTGCACCCCTTTCTTCTTCTTTCTTTCTTGAAGGGAATTTAGATCTTGGTTGCTGTCCGTTATAAATTAGGTATCATTCACTTTCGAAACTGACACTGGCACGCTCTCGGAATGCGGTTGAGTCTTTCTATAGGTGTGGGTATTTCACCAGCCGCGCGTGTCTAGCTGTAGTATCTAGATATGCTCCGATCCAATGACCATGGTCAGGAACTTTGTCAACGATCTTGTTGCCTATAGAATTCTAGATTGGGTATTTTTATCTCGATTTTGATGCAGGACAATGTCTATAAGTTCTCATGCCACGGTGGTCGGAGAAATAATGGAATTGAGTTATTGGAAGGACATTTCATTTTTCCAAAAATGCAGTTTTGGTGAAGATATGGATCTATCTGTGCTAAATAAGTAGATATGCTGTTGTCTTGATAAAATCGCAATGTTGGGTTTATGAGAGCGGTGAAAAGTTATCAGATTACTGTTGCTGGGGCTTTGAAGTTCTGTGCTTGGTCAGTGGAAGGCAGGTGTCTGAGCAAAATTCAAGGCTGTTTGGGCGAAAGGAAGAACTAGATAGGATCGATAGCATAGTTCAATACTTTTCTATAGTGATTTCGACTGAGATCATGCCGTTTGATTCCAAGCTTTTCAGGTTATAAGGGCCTGATGCTCTAGTTCTTGGGTGTAAATCACAGGTTCTCGACTTTTACAAAAAATGTTCAAAATTATATCAAGATTTTTCTAGTTCGTACAAGGTGTTCCAATTAGCTACAGTTATGTCTTTGTCTTTAAATATCAAGGTTGGGGATCAAATAGCCTAAAATTTATTCCATTATAAATGACAGTGAACAATTTTCTTGAATTAAACTAAAACCGTCTCAATTGTAGTAACACGTTATTGAAAACTGCGTACTTGCTGAAAACACTTCTCTTGTCGAGTGACAATTTTAGCTAGAAGCGACAGCATGCAATTGACTGATTGCACTGACAATTCATAAGTCACAATTCTGACTAAGACCGCATGCCAACAGAAAATGATTTAACGCTTGAGCTCTCAGCTATGTGACTGTCACTTCACTTAGCAGTTAAATCTAAAGTGCTTAACTTGAAGCACCATCTGTGCTCATCAAAATTATTAATAACATCACTCGTATAATAAGTTAATAACTTTGTTAATTATTGTATGATAAAAAATGCCTGTGACAATGGAAACGTTTCCTTGTTTGCATTTTTCAGTCTTCATCTCCGAACAGGAAATATTTTTAAAAAATATTTCCTTTCCTTCGGTTTCTTTTGAACTCTTTTCAGTATTTTCACTTTCGTCATTTTTCACTCCAAAAAATTCTCGTCTCGTGTTTTACTGAGTCTTAATTGTTAATCGTTAAAGAACCGCGCAGTGCTCAAGTGCTCATAGTGAACATTTATTAGTGAAACGACACGTGGGCCAGAATACAGGGTCGTTAGCAATCGTACAATTTCATAATTAATCGTAGTAATCCGAGACTTATTAGCTACGTAAGCTCGACAGGCTCTTTCCGACGTGATACATTAATCTCTTTATTGGCTTCCCTTGACAGGCAACTGATGTAAGAGCACCGTCTCTTTTTTTAAGGTACACGAGAACCTAATGTGACCTATATCGACTGGATCGAGATAGATATATCTAACTATATAATATAATGACTCGTGTGTAATAAAAATGAGGTACAGCTTTAGACTGCATATTCATTACACAGGCACACAAAAAAAATGTGCGGAGCCAAAAAAGCGACCTATATAGCATTGTAGTATTGATCTAGCATAGTCAAAATCTGCATTGATTGGAATTTTCTGCTTACCAGTTTTTTAAAATTCGAGTTTGAATTTTTAGTTTAGGTCAAATTATCCTAAGCAGGCCCCCATAAATCGAACGTTTTTTTTTCGCTGTAAAATGAAAGTTTTAATAGCCCTTATATTCAAAAAGATGTCCACAGGTTTTGGTCTAAACAAAATTTTTTTGCATAAAATAAGTTATTAAGAATGAAAATGGTTAAACGGATTTTGATGATTCTTACGTTGAAATTTTTGTTTAAAAACATATATTCCAAAAATCTTTCTTCCGAATATAAAAACATTGAATTTGTTTTAAAAAAATCAATTGTTTATAAACAAATTGGACTCTTTTTCTTTCAAAAGAAAAATTTTTTTTGCACGTTATTCTACCTTTTTTTCTAGAGAGAAATGCGAAGAGAAATACTAAGTAGTTTCTATTAATTCACGGGATATAAAAAATAGTAATTACTATTTTTTAAAATAGACTGACGCACAACATGCTCTGAGCGCTTGCGTATCGTACTAGAAAATTAATATCCCGTGAAATAATAGAATATACTTAGTATTTCTTTTCGCATTTCTTTCCAGAAAAAATGTGCAGAATAAGGTGCAACAAAATTTTTCTTTTGAAAGAAAAAAAGTTCAATTTGTTTATAAACAATTGATATTTTTTAAAATAAATTCAATGTTTTTATATTCGGAAGAAATATTTCTGGGATGTACGTTTTTAAACAAAAATTTCAACATAAGAATCATCAAAATTCGTTTAACTGATCACATTAAATTTTCATTGTTAATAACTTTTGCAACAAAATTTTGTTTCGACCACAACCTGGGAAAATCTTTTCTGACATAAGGACTGTTAAAAAGTTCATTTTACAGCGAAAAAAAACGAATTCGATTTATGGTCGCCTACTTGGGATAATTTGACCTAAATTAAAAATTCAAACTCGAATAAAAAAGAAACTGATAAGCAGAAAATTTCAATCAATGCAGATTTTGACTATGCTAGATCAATACTACAATGCTATATAGGTCGCTTTTTTGGCTCCGCACACTTTTTTTTGTGTGCCTGTGATTATACACGACGAGCCGATATGAACATTCTTCGAGAGAAAGTTGCGGATACACTCATTTTATAACAGATTTTAAACAAAAAAAATTAACTTCGTGCGATAATTAAAAGTGTTATTGGTGTCTCCTTGAAATCACGCATAAGTAAGACAAAAGCGAGATTGCTTCTTCGTGCAGGAACTTGATTTACAACTTGTTTTTTGAAGTAAATTTTTATAAGATAATAATAAAATAACTTTCTTGAGAAATTTTAAGTTTTTATTTGCATTAAACAAAACTTTTCAGTAGAATATTTTTAAAATGTAAAAAATTATAACCCAGGCTTGCCAGTGAGTTTCTTTTTTCACTTTTGGTAATTTTTTTTAGAAGAAGGCCCTTTTAATCACTTTCCAAAAAATTTTAGTCACTTTTCTCAATTTTTTTGTTGAAAATAGAAATCATTTTTTTTTTAAATTTCGTTCTCCGATGAAACTTATTCCCATGCTGAAATGTGACTTTGTTTCTCACGTTCTAAAAGTTTATACTTCGAATGGGATACAACGTGATAAAAGTATCACAGTCAATCCCCTATTCCCCTTCTTTTACCTATTTTCCCCCTATTATTCTCAAAATCCTCTAAAATCTCTTTATTTGAGAATTTTGTTCCTTTCTCTCCCTTCTTTCCCTTTTTTATTCAAAGTTCCAATTAATTTGTTAAGAATTATGAGAAATAGAAACTTATGACGTTCAAAAACTCTTAACGTTTTCTGAAATTTTCCATAATTTCTGAACTTTCAAATTTTCTAAACTCTTTCATAACCAACTAAAATTTTCTATTTTTTTCAGGGTGGTCAGATGTCAGTGAAATGTTGGGGAACAAAATGTGTCAGGGAAATGCGAGTAGCTGACAGGGAAAATAGAAATTGACGTATGTTAATAACATTTTGAAGGCCCTTCCTAATATTAATACAAATATTTTTTCAACTTTTTTTACATTAAATTTTCGTGGCTTATTTCACTTTTTATTTTGACTCGTTATTAAAACCTTATTTGCTTCCAAAATACTTTTCTATTAGGAATATTTATCTAGAAGTTCAGGAAATGTCAGGGAAATTGAATCTTGTGGCCACTCTGATTTTTCAAAATTATTTAGAATCCTCCAAAATCTAGAAAAGACTCCTCAAATCTCCTGACATCCGTCAAAATCTCCAAAACTTATTTGAAATCTGTTAAAATTTATCAAAAAATTCTACACTGTCCAATAGTCTTCCAGAATCCTCTAGACTGTTTCAAAATCGTCCAAATTCTTCTCAAATCTTACATAATTTTCAAACAAATTTTCAAATCTGATAGAATTCTCTAGAATTTCAGACTGCTTCATAATCTTCGAGGTTCTCTCAGAGACGTCTTAATCGTCAAAAAAATTTTCAAAATATGATAAACAGTTCCAGAATTTTCTCAAATCCTCTAAAATATTCTATACTCTTGCATAAGCGTCTGGAATCTTCTAGAAGTTTCAAAAATCTTTTATAATCCTCTAAAATCTACAAAAAACTTCCTAAATTTTATCAAATCTTTTAGAAACTTCAAAATTTATCTGAAATGTTTAAAAAATTTTCTAAAATATTCGAGATTGTTCCAGAATCTTCTGCAATCTTTTAGATTCTTCTGGATTCTTCCAAAATCTTTTACAGCTGTTTGGGTTCTCCTATAATAATCTTATAAGATCTTAAATAATATCCTAAAATTCTTTAATATTCTACAAAATATTCTAGAGTGTTCCAGAATCTTCTAGAATCCTCAAGAATATTCTTTATAAAATTTTATAGACTTTTTGAAAATCTGGAAAAAAGATCTGGAAGAGACTAGAGGATTTTAGAATTTTATGACAGAATTCAAAAGATTTTTGAGTATTTTTTGAAGATTTTGAAGAATTTTAGCACACTTATTTTGGAAATTTGATTTGATGCAAATTTAGAAATTCGTCAATTTCATACGTAATTGCTAATTCGGAAATCCAAATTCATGTCCGTAGTTTTAGCAGCCGAAAACTTGCATATCTATGTAACTGAGATATTTTTTCCTCTTTCTTGATAAACGACAATGAAGTTTAAAATCGAAGCATGGGATTTGTTAATCAAATTTGAGTTTTTCTATAAAACATTTGCATTTAATAACATTTAATTGCTTCTTTAGTATTTTCAAAAGTAAAAAATTTTTCCCTTTTTCGAAAAATTATCCCCTAAAAAATTACATACTGACCGCTGTCTGTACAGCACTGGATATTTCGAGATATCCCACTTATACTTCAAGATGTTGTGGATATTCCAGGGATATCTGTTGGATATTTGCGGGATATCCTAAAAAGGCGGAAATTCATATATCCCTAGGATATCCATAGGATATCTTTGAATGTTTCTTGGACGTTTCTGAGATATTGCAATATCCAACGAGAGGTATCTAGAAAAGTACAATATCTCACGTTGGACATTGAAATATCCTAGAAAAGCCAAAAATACATCCTAAGATATCCTGTTGATATCCCTGTGGATATAGAAATTTCCGCCTTTTAATGATATCTCACAAATTTCCAACAGATCTCCTTAGGATATCCACAGAATATCTTGGGACAGAAATGGAATATTCCGAAATATCCCGGTTCTGGACGGGTGTGTAGAGTTCGAAAATTCTTGGTAATTTAAAATCGTGTAACGATACCAAGAACGTTACCGTAACTTACCCAAATTATGAGAATTTATAAGAATTTATGAGAATAAAAAATTTTAAAACATTACTAACATTTATAAACACAAAAATAGAAATATATTTATATGTATGAAGTAATGGAACATTTTTAATTAGTTTTCTGAATTGGTTTATTGGAAAACAATTTAAGAAAATGCGGTACGTCTGAGATTTGAGGCTAGGTTGTCTGGAACCATGGCACCCTAACCTCAAATTTAGGACAATATATTATTTTCTATGATAGTTAATAATAATTAATTTTACAAAACTTAGGAAGCTGAATATAATAAATATTAATTATAAGTGAATGACTGAGTGCAATAATTTGTTTTAGTAAATAAGAATTACAACTATGAAGAAGAATAAAAAATTCTCATAAATTCTCAAAAACAGAGTGGTAATTTATTTTATCGTTACTTGCTCCGTAATGTTACCAAGAACGAGAATATTATCGCGGTAATATTACCGCGGCAATAACTAAAAACTCCACGGGTGTGATCTCTGATGTCATAAAATGTCTAAATTATTTTTTATCACTTCTTAAACTTATTTTTAGTATTGTGATGAAAGGACTTACTATTTGATTTTTTTTAAGAAAATAGAACTGTAACCGAAAATTTGTTGATCACTTTTTCAACTTTTTTCAATCTTGAATGTCGCTAGCAGGCTTGATGATAACCTGAAAGAATTAGTTTTCCATTAGATTCAACTGAATTTTTGCTTGGCAAATGAACTGTAACACGTTCAAGAAAGTGAATTCTGGAGGAAAGAGAAGGAACAATCAATTGGTTTGTGATAGTATCTGGATCTCATCGATTTCGTCGTCTTTCGTGGACTTTCTGAGTAACGATCGACTGAGAAGAAAAGTGGACAACAGAAGGTTAAGTTTGCCACAGGGTATCTTTTACTACTCGATCCTCAGTGTAACTTACCTGCTCTACTATTATCGGGTATACATAAAATCTATACTATGGTGCTCGCCTTTTTCATAGTGGGACAGGGAGTGGTAAGGAAATAGTCTTCGGAAGGACCTCACGCCCTCGACAATACGGGACCCTTGTAGGGTCCTTCAAATTCGTTCCTGACTTCATTGTTGGTGGCCGGTGAAGGATCAGTTTTTGAGCGAAATGCCAGAAAATGGGTCTCTTTTACGCTCGCGACGCATAATTGCGATTTAAAAGGCACGCCAAGGGGCAAGAGGCAAACGATGCAGCTGCGGCCACACGACAATGAAGTATCCACTCGAAACGAACAATCGAACAATTTGGAGCTAAATCGCTTTAAAGGAACATAAACGTCCTGCAAAGTTTTCAGAAAAAAGGTGGGGGTGATCTTGCTTGACTGTCTAAGAAAATTTCCAAGTACCTCGGGAGGCTGAGGAAGATTAATTGCTTCAGCCTTTGCCTATCGCCTTTGTCTTCTAATTTGCAGGGTTCCGATTTTGCAATTTATTACTTTCAATTTTTTAATGCATACAAAAGTCATCTCCAAAGAAAAAAAATGGTTTACTGTTGGGGATGTTGATAATTACTTTCATCCAACAGTTTAATAAATTTGCAGTAATTTTGTGTAGGTCTCTTATATGAAAGTATAATAAAATATCAATATGTATAATTTTACAATACATTTTTCATATATAATTTACGCTCTTTATAACATAAGGTATTATTTACTGGAAAAGTCGAAGAATAACAAACCTAACGTTTTACGTTTTAACGTAATAATAAAGGTTTTATCAATTAATCTTTTAATTTTGAATACTTATATATTCAGGATTAACCAATGCCCCAAAAAACTATCATTTTCTGAGAATATATGGTACAAAACATAAATCCATTACATTTATAGCAAAATTCCTATATCGATTTTTAACAGTGAATTAATTGACTTTTTCTATGTTTGTCTATTTTTCTACTCCTTTAAATTAATACATCATATTGTGTTGTGCAAAAATGGTACAGATACAGGTTTCCCAGTATAAAAAGAATTAGTGCACCTGGCGCCTTTTTCACGGAAAATAAGATCTTGGATTTTGAATATCAACTTTTTTCAGAAGCAAAAAGCATCTCAAAATGAGTTGGGCGTGAGGCTTCCAGGGATCACTTTCCTTTCTATTATACTGTTCAAGATTTAGGACGAATGGCCCAAGTCCAAGATAGCAATAACGAATAGCGACTGAAGTTGCAATGAAGGGACAATTGTAAAAGAGTCAGTGTGAAAAGCCATTGTACGAGATACGACAATTCCAAGTGCACCATTCGAAGCTGTTTAAATCCTTGTAGAACTCGAGAGGATGCGGTTGGGTGTCGTTTTTCGTTCTCGAGTGACTTCGATTGTCAACAAATTCAAAAGAGTGAAATTGAGTCCATCGCACCAGACAGATGTCAAAAATTTCGTATAGATCGCTCTCTGTGTCCTTGACACGCTGGAATTCAAAAATTAAATCGATGAGGTGGTCGATTGTGAGGTTATCCGTTCTGGGAAAAAATAATCATCCCCAAGACACGCAGGGAAATTTTCCACTTCGGTTTGCTTGAATCGAATAAAAATTACGATGTTTCCCTTTTCAAGAAACTGCTTTATCAGTTACAACTTTCTATTTTTATTTTTTCTATCATTCTTAGTACAGCTTTTTGAAATATTCAATAATTGGTACTGCATTGTAAGTTTAAAAAAAAGTATATGAACCGAATCCATTTCAAATAAGGGAATACATATTTTTACACTTTTTATGAATATTTAAAAATTTTAAATTATGTTCTGCAAATTTTACTTTAAAAACCTTACTATTTTTGCAATTGTTGAGATTTTAAAGCTTTTCATGTTCCAGATTGTCCAATTTTTTGCAATCTTTCGAAATCCACGAAAAATATTTAAAAATAATACGGCATTTCGATTTTTTGAAGAAATGAAAAAAAATTCTCAAAAACCCTAATTTTTTTGACATGTTCACTGTTAGAAATATTCGTAAATTTCTTGAACTTTTAGGTTACGAAAGAAAATTACCAAATTGTAACTGAAATTTATCAAACTGTAACTGAATATTCATGAATTTGTCTTAACTTTCAATTACGGTATCTGAATTTTCCTAAATTTATCTTAAATTTACCAAATTGTAACTAAAATTTACCAACCTGTAACTAAATTTTCAGTTACATGTAACTGTATAAAGCTTCTGTCACCTAAACGTAAAATTTGTTCTATTACAGTTTCGGAATTTTAAGTTACAAGTTTCAGAATTTTCAGTTACAAGTATCGTAAAATTACCAAAATTTAATTGAATTTTCAGTATCTTTTAACTAAATTTCCTTAATTTTTCTTAAATTTCCCAAATTGTAACTGAAATTTACTAAACTGTAACTGAAATTTCAGAAACGGTAACTGCGTAAAGCTTCAGTCTCATGTCTCTAAAAATTGCCATAGGAATTTCTAACAGTGTTCAGGAATTATCTTGTCAATGAAATATGTTTTTGTACATGAAAAATAAGGAGACACGTATTTTTTAAAACCAACATAGCGATATTTTTAGATTTTTTACGAATATTTTAAAATTTTAATGGTAAAATAAGTTTTCTACAAATCTTACTTTAAAAACCTTACCAGTTTTTCAATTTTTGAGATATTAAGATTTTTCTTATTCCAGTTTGTCCAATTTTTCCCAATTTTCCGAAATATACGTGAATGTTTTGATTGAAAACACTTAATTATTTATAAATCAAAAATATTGTTTAACCAACAATTTTGCTGGACTTACCCAAACATTTTTTATCTATATAATAAAATTCTTTAGTTGATTCAACACTTTTATCATAAAGTTTGTGAGTTAGGATAATTTGTCTCGGTTTAACACTAATTCTAAAAGCATGAAAGTATTTTTAGTAGAAGGTAAAAGATTTTATGAGGGTACCATCGTAACTAAATTTATTTTTAAATGACCTTTAATATCGAAACTACTTTTCATCATGAGACAAAAATAATAATAAATTTTCAATTCAAATTTATAAAAGCAGAATGTTGCTTTACAGATGTTCAAGCGATTAGCCTCGCTGGGGCCATTCGGTACCTAAATACCTTCTCAATCGTATCAATAAGTCAAATTAAGGTGGCTGTAGATATATATTATATCTAGTGGCACCGCTGAAAATGATATAGTGTTTTGTAATAGTGTTAGTCGGTCCAGCACCTGGTCCCATGATCCTTTGTCAGGACAACCTAAGGATGAAAAAAAAATGGAAAAGGGGAGGGATCTTTGCTATGAGAAGAGTCCCATAAACTTACGAACCATTCAGCTAAATGGTTCTAAAGTACTTTCGAAATACGAGTGCCAGGAATCATATTGCCTCATTCACCTTCGAATCACGATACGGGTGGTTTTGAAAATAAAACTGCAGATTAGAATAAATGCATTCCGTCTTCCCTTGGGACTCCTGTTAATTTAGTGTTGATTCTGGTAGATGGTATTTGTCCGGATAATCGGAGTTCATCATCCGAAAAATTGAATAACTCGATTTTTTTCTTCGTTTTTTATATTTATTTTTTGAAATATTGGTTATAACGCTGCAGGTGATGTTTCAGGAAACCAGTTTTTATAGAGATCAAGGTAGAACAAAATGAAGAAATTCATTGTGTGATGTAATGTAATATTGATAGGTGAATTTGAAATTTTTAAGAAAGCAGTGAATGGAAAGCATCAAGATCATGTAATATTTACAAGAGTTAAGTTATTATAATTCCATTCAATTAAATAGTCAATTAAACATTTACTCAATCATATTTACTGGATTACAATTGAACTTAACAATAGAAAGAAAAATATGAAGCACAATTAAATTTTCTCAGTTAGAATGAATGATACTCTTCTCAGAAGAAACAAATTTAAGTTGGTGAAAACGAAAGTTGACTTCGAGAGGCACCCAGCTGAAAGTCAACAGAATAGACTAATTCTAAAAGAGGCTTTTGAAAAATTTGAGTTAGAAAGACACTTTTTTTTGCTCGTCTTCAACAATCATGACTAGCGCGTGGATAAAAGGAATGCATTATATTTTCGACCTCCCATTGATTTTCCATTGAGGTTTTCAAGACTGGCCCGTACAGCTGCTTAGAAAAATTATTGCTCTGCATAGTGACCACCAACCTACAACAATCTCAACGCCATTAATTCCCGCAGAGAGTCGAGTTTTGGATTTATTTTGACCACACATTACTCATGTAATGTATTTGAAAAATAACTATGTGAATATACAAATAAAAATAATAAGCAAGGCATTTCTCAAATAATAAAAACAGTTCCAAGGGTGAAATAGAAGTTATATAAACGTAAAGGAGCTAATATTGATTGTTAAAAATAACATACTCCTTTTTGCAAAACCAAAAATAATAAATTGATCGTTTCAACTCATTTGTTACGTGCCTTCAAACGTATAACTTATAAGCGCCAATTTAGAATTTTATTCTATTATACCGTTCTTCATTCAGAGATGATGAGACTCCTTTTAAGCATCAGGAGGCAATGGAAAGAAGATAATAAGAAAATAAGGAGAGGAACGCTTTTCGACGAGGCTGTACCCGATGCCAGAGGGAAGGTGTGACTATGTTTGAATACACTGTTGATTGGGCCATAAATGTGTCTCTTGAGCACAAACACTTCTTTTTTATTTTTATTCATTTTCTTAAAAGCCGAACATAGTCAAAGGCCACACGCAAGCTGGTGACTTCGAGGTGTTTGATTGGTACCTTTTTCGGGATAACGCTCCGTGACACAATTGAATTCTGCTTTGTCGAAGTCGCTCGTGCGTTCTTAGAATTTTTCCCTGCTTTTTCACCGACCTCAAGGACCTCTAATTTATGGCGAATCTGAGGGTAAATCGGGATAATTAGAAAATTCGTTTCTCTATGAAGAATTTCAAGAGCAACAGAAAAACGTTTCATTCATACAAAAAAAAAAAAGAAAGAAAAATAGATATTCAGAAGGTTCTGAATTAAAAAATGTCTAGTGTAAAGAATTGGTTATTTAATGGAAGGTTGGATTTGTAAATATTCACTATTGTCACTATTTTCGATTTTTACTTTATTTGCATAAAAGAAAACGAAAAATTTAGCTTGTATAAAATATGAAGTTTACAATTTTACATACGTGAGTGCGAGGAGATAATTTATGTGATCGAGTAACAATGTTCGTAATTTCTGGGTCAGTCAACCTCTTTGGCTAAGCTGACTTAGGGTCGTACTTTACATTTTCCGGCATGTGCGTTTTGCATAAGCTCATAAACATTTTGGCAGCCCCGGAAATTAGGTGCGCGTCGCTTGCATATTTTTACTCCTATTTTGTTCCAGGAACCTTATTTTCTTGAGAAGTTAGTGTCGCCATAAAGCGTGTCGCAGGTACCATTGTAATTCAGTAGATTCTGTCAGCTGTAGACTCCGCGAGTTTACGCATGCGACTAATTTAGTGCCCATTGAACAGTGGCGCGTAATTCTCGGCAAGATGGGAGAGACATTCAAAATTGCGCGCGCCCAGGCAGCAGCTTTTAAACGCGTGCGTTAAATGCGTGGGCTTGGGTGCGGGGTGGAGTAATTTGGTGTCATTGTGCGATCATTATACTGTGAAGAGATCGCAGAGTGCACTCTCACCTTGACGTGAACGTGAACTTGTAATCTTGTAAAGCTGAGTCATTGGACGGAACTTTTTCTAAATGGAAACGACCTACAATCAACAATTCTACATGATACGCTTTTGAGCTATGCGAATGCTTAATTTAATACGCATTAATGCTACCTTTTAAACTTAACACCTGCCTGTAAAAATTTGATTGATTTTTAGTATTGGGACTCGATCTGCTGTAATTTACACTGTATTGAAAAATATTCCGTGATGTTGATTACCGTCAAACGGGGCAACTTCGGACATTTGGGATAATTTCGCTTATTCCTAGATTCATCGCTTAAATTACTCAATGTGGTTTTAATTAGAATTTGGAACCAGTTAAGACTTAAACTGATTCCATATTCTAGTTGGAACCGTTTTGAGTAATTTAAAGTATCAATTTAGGGCTGACCGAATTTACTCCACATGTCCGAAGTTGCCCCGTTTGACGGTACTGTACAATTAATCTTAAAATATATTTAAAGAGTGTAAGAACCAAATATAGAAGGGCGTAAGTAACATCTAACTAAATTTTACTGGAAAGATAAAAAACGTAACTTTTGCGCATTTTATTGCATATGTAAACTTCAACTAGTTCTATTGAATTAAAAAAAAAACAGATCAAAGATAGTAACCAATTCTGAGAATAATAAGATGATTGAGAATTGATTTGGACCTAAAGGCCCACAGTAAAAAGTGTATTTTTTTTCATTCAATTTTGTGGTTCGTGAAAATTCCCGTAGGACCCATAAATATTATTTTAAAAATTTGGTACAAGTTTGAATAATACATATTAGAGGTGTGCATTTCTCAGATCGAATTTTTAATTCAAATTGGTACCTTTTTGGCCACACAGAGAACATTGAATTTTTCGAAATTGAGTTTAATTCAAGAAGAAATTTAGGCTTCTAAGCTTTCTTTGAATGTAGGATTTTTCGAAACCGAAATAATTTTAGAAATTCGATCGTTATTTCAAATGAATTTCATTTCAAAACTAACTGAATGATTTCGTTTTTCGAAATTTCCTCCTTTTAAGGACATCCCGCAAATTTCCAAGAGATATCCCCAGGATATACACATGATATTTTGGGACACAAATGAGATATCCGGAAATATCCTGATGCTGTACGGTAAATTAATAATAATAATAATAATGTGAAATAATGTGAATATTCACATTTATTGAATTGCATTTTGTTTGAAAAGATCATCGAGAATCATTCGAGAATCATCGCGTGAATGCTCAGTGACTCTCGGAACTCTGACAATCTGCGGGCAATGGGTGGTCTCATCATATGTGGGGTCCAGAGCGATGCTCTTCTAATTGTAAATGGTGCATTGCATTCGTTGCAAAATCACGTAGGATATTTATCATACTTAAAATTAGGACATAACTTTTTTTACGAATCGCGTATTTAAAATGACAAAATTACTAAAAATTTCACTTAAAATTTTTAAAAAATGTGTTTATTATTTCATTGAATTAATTCATTCTATGTTTTATTCAATCCTTTAAATTAATTATTATAATATAATGTATCTTCAAATCAATTATCTTCTTTATTTTCAAAAAAACATTTAAAGATTTCAAATTTGGAAGATGAATAATTCTTAATTTCAAGGATGCAAATTTTGTTTCTTTTTCAATGAGATTATACTTCAAAGTCTAATGTCTAATGTATTCACGTTTTGTAAGCTTCTAAACTTTATTATCAATTTAAATATCAACTATTAAAATTCAAAAAACTGCCAAAAAGGTCTCAAAATATCAATCCTTCACTAACTTGTTGTTCTCAATTTTAAAATATTCAAAAAATAATACAAAAGATTTACAATTTTTATCCAGAATTATTATATTTCCATTGAGGATTATGTAAATGTCTAGACCTTTCAATTATGAAGCGTTAAATTATAAACAGTTTCTGAATTTCTAGCTGTGTTGAATTTACTAGTTGACAATAGAAACGAAAAATCTCTTGCTGAGAAATTAAAAAATGATTGATCTCTGGAATTAAATTCTTCAGCTATGTTGACAGATGCTTCAATTAATCAACCTGATATTTTTGCGCTTATTGGTCTTTCAATGTCTCATTAATTCATTGGATCCAGTTAATGATCGTCAAGCTGGTAATTTGAAATCGATAGTAACTTTTGGGCAGCAATCAAAACGCATTCTTCACACTGAGTGTATGTATAAAGCTATAAAGCATACCTTTACATATAATAATATTATTGCTGATGTCACTGACCCACCTGGCTAACGTAACGGGGAATTCTTCAGGTGTTGAATCGACCAGACTGTGGGGTCATTTAATTCACAGTGTATTTCAAAGATCGACAAATCATTCAAATTTTTTTTATACATTTAAAATATTGAACAAATAATTCTACTTGAACATGAGAATATTTATGGGTGATTGCCAAAAAGTTGACCATATTAGACCACTAAATTTCCGAAAAAAATAATTATTCCATGCCACCTAAAATATGTTTTTTTAAACACGACCAACCCAAGAGAGTATGAGAAAACGAAATAGAGGAATTAAGGAATATATTTGTTATAATTATGAATTCTATACGAAAATAACTCCTATACCTATGTTTCTGTGTAATAAACAAGGAGTTTTATTTGAGTTTTGAATGTTTTTAACCCTCAAAGACCACACTCCATCTGCGCATACGTATATACCACACTAGTGCGAATTGGGATTTCGCATTTTTA
>JBAGKK010000253.1:1843824-1870480 GCA_037177015.1 Euceroptres primus
AGTAATCGTACCGGTCCCAGTAATCGTGCAATTTGCTTATAACCTAAAGAAATAATTATAAAATATCTTTAAAAAAGTATTTTCTAACTAAAACTAACGAGCTTTAACATTTTTGATTATCGAAATGAATATCAATCAAGTATAAATGCTTAAAAAATAAGATTCACGGCGAAACGATTACTGGGACTAAGGTCACGATTACTGGGACATTTACCTTATTTATATTTTCAAATATTTGAAAATTTATCATTAACTTATGTTCAATTAAATTTTGACTGCAGTGTTTTCCACTAATAAAGAAATGTCGAAAAGCATGAGTTTTAATAATGTTTTAAAAATCCTTTTGAGAATTTATGAAACCTTTTTTAATATAAAAATATTTTAAAAGAAACTTTTCAAACTAGTAAATTACTGCTTCATTTGATGTAAAAATGTTTCTATAAAAATTTATTAATTTTACTTTCAATTTTTTTGGTAAAAAAAAGGAATAATCGTTTATAATGTTGTATGCTAATTTTGGCTTTAGGGTCAGAATAAAATCCCCCGCTGAGAAAAAAAAGGAAATTTGAATTTGGCATGTTGAATTTATTTTATTGTTCCGTTTATGTAACATAGGCTGTGATTAAATTGCGGCATGTGGCAAAGAGTAACAAGCAATTTTATTCGAACACTCTCAAAATACATTGTATAAGACGTTATGCAATTGATTAATTGGATCCAGAGTGATTTGTTTATCGTTGCATTTCAATTATCGTTTCATAGAACCATAAAATTACGAAACAGTATATAAATTTGTAATATTGTTTTACTAATTTTGAACACAAAAATAAATTTTAAAAAAGTGAACTAAAAATTAGTCTTTGTAAAAAATATTTATGAATGATTTTTTACCTTTCCTGCCCCTTTTAACCGTGTAAATTATGGAATGAGGTTAAATGAGAATATACTGTAATTAGCGAAATTAATGACGTTTGAAAATGTTGAAGCTTGATTGGAAAATTTATGTTCTTTTCAACAGTTGGGGTGTCAGTTCATCTGAAAATCTGTTCGCTAGGTAATATATCTCAAGCTTCGCAGACGGTCAAATTTCGGAACATGACCGGCGCGTCGCCAGGGCGTGGTCCATATTTCGAAAAATGCTTGGAACGGATGACCGTCGCGAATCTCGTTTGTTTCCTTTTTTTCAAATTAGAGCCTTACTCGCCGCGCCCCCTTTTTCTAACTGTTTCATGTTCCTAATAACGAACTTCCGCTGATCGATCTACTCAAAACTGATGTTAACTTTCCATCATTTTCAGTATGCAGTATATTTGTAATAAATTACAAAAGTATCATATTTTTTATTTTGTTGTACTTTTTCAATCAGAAGTGTTGAATGAAATAAAGCGTCAATAAGAAAATAAGCCTCAATTAGAAACATTCTAACTCTGTTTTAGTGTAAGTTATTACATGTTAATTAAAAGAAACAGATATATTAGGAAGTAGAAGCAATAAAGCAATTATATCAATTAATGGTTAACGATTTTCTGTACATTTAATGAAGCACGAGGTCAGTCCGATAAACGAAGAAATCGTCAAACTGACATAAATACTGGAGACATAGGAATGTCAGTGAACAAAAATTAGTTCATGATTCACCAAGTCATCAGCAAGTTGCATTTATAACGAGAGGCGATAGCGGGGTCAACATTCCATTCACTCGTGGTGCATAAAGTCAACGATTTGCAAGAATGATTTTTAGTGCTAAAGAAATTATGCATCTCGACTTTACAAAAAGAAAATTATAATAATAACATTTTGACCTCGAAAGTTGAAATTTAACGATTTCGATCAAGAATATATGATAACTCTTCTGTTTTGGCTGATTTAAAATTCTCCTCTTTTGTTGCTGGTTAAGTAAATAATATTGCACTAATGAATTTATCGACAACAATGTGGACTTAATTAATTAATAAATTACGAACCGGAAAAATCTCTGAAACAGAGGGGAATTTTATCTTCTTTTGAAGCCAAGAGAAGCCGAACAGTGATGACGTGAGAGCTTGGTAAGAAGTTGCGATAAGTTTGTGATAAGTCGCTATAATTAGTCACTGCCAATTAACAGCTGCTCAAACGGAAAACAACTAGTTGCATTTATTACATCCACTCGTAGACTTACAGGAAGTGTCTCGCTCTTCATTTTCACTTTTAACTCGCGAGTAATTGATCGATTATCATCGGAGAGGTGAGCAAGAAGAGAGGAAACAAGTTCTTTGCAAACTTCTCCACTAGAAAAAGATTTTTAATTATAAGTTAAATTGCATTAATTCTAAATTAAATCTTACCACTTTATATCTTTATTTTCATTGGAAAAATTGTACCTTAGAGAAAATACACCTGCGGATACATTTTGTGAGTCAATTTATACAACTTAGTTCTTCCTTCTCGTTTCTATTTTCATACATTGAGATTTTTAAATAAGTACTCTTTTTTAGAATTTAAAAATTTTTTTTAATATTCTAAAACTGGCTCCATTAATAATTCTGTAAACTTCCATGAACTCTCGTTTTCGAAACAGGTATGTTACGATATTAAGAAGAGCAAAAGTTAATTTTAGTAAGGAAATTTTAATTGTCAGTGCTTTTTAATCTGCAATTAATTAATGAAAACATTGTTGTTGTTCATTATTTGAAAATAGGAGATTAGTCTGGAGGAAAAAAAATGGACGATAGAGAGAGAGAGAAGGGGCGTTAAGTGAAGATAGCAGTCTGGCTATTAAGTGAAAAGAGAAGGAGGATTACCAGCGTTTTTTCATCTTCCTCCATTTGTTTCGCCCGATGCCGGGGTAGGACGCTATAATTAGGCTGACGATAAGGCATGCGCCTCGTCCATCTGCAACAAAACAAGTTTTTGTAAATCATTAACGTATAATTTTAATTGCGAGTCGAAGACGACCAGGGAATTAATTATGTTGATTGCGCATACGAGCCCATACACGAGTCCTCACTTGCTTTCCGTGTGCGTTAACAGCTATCGTCTGTTTCCCAGCGAATTATCTTGTTTTCAACTAATTGTAAGAGGCATAGTTCAGATCACGATTAAGTGCTGCTTCTAACTTTGCTGGTAAATTGTCGCACAATTTTGAAGGAAGAGGTATACATATTTCGTAAAACTTGAGAGAAACCAATTTGTTAACTAAACTACTATTGTTTAATTCTATTAGTAATCAAATGAAAAATTAATTAAAAAATAGATGAGGCAAAAACTAAGTCAAGTAAAATCAAAGTTGCATGGAGAAAATAAAATTGCTAAAATTACTCATATTTAAATAATTAAGATGCACTCTGAACGCATTTTTCTGGAATTTAGTAAATTTTACAATTTCACATTGTAACCAGTACAAAGAAAATCATGAACGTGGATATTTTCGTTACACAACTTACAATGCGAAATGGCAAAATTTACTAAATTCGAGGAATAATGCATTCAGAGTGCATCTTAACTATTTAAATGGGTAATTTAGCTATTTTCTTATGTGGCCAAAAAATCTCGAAAAATTTACTTTAATCTCCCAACTTTTCATGTGGTATTTCACTGAGTTTTTGCATCATCGATGTTTTTTGTGGAACTTCACTTCTTATTTTTGTAATTACAGAAATAACACCAAATATATCAGGCAATTGTAAATTTTAAATTTAAATTCAGTTAATCACTTGGAATTGCTCGAAAATAAAACAGTTTCAAATTAAATATTTTTGAAGAAACAATATATAATTGTAAAAACAGATAAGACTTGACATTTCTTAATCATCTAGAAGCCAATTCAGAAATAATGATACTGATATATATCGAGTCATTGGAATTATAAATTCAGTGAAATAAATTGTGAGGATTTATGATCGCGATGTACAAAATCTTGAGTACTCGGATTGAAAGTCTCGCGATTAAATCGTTACGCTCGGTTTTATCGTGTTAATTGAAGGAATTACACGTATGACTGGACGAAAATAAGATTATCGTAACGAGGCGCTCCGGCGAAGACTCTCCTTCGTTATTTCTTGGCTTATCGGTTCTTATCGACTCTTAGTTTAATGCAAAGGTTCACGCGAAGTTCTGTGCTGTGAAGTAATTACTGTATATTGGTCGTGGACATTTGCCCTGTTTCGTCACTATACGCTCGACTCCAGTGTGTCTTTAATTCATCAGACAAGAATCTTATTTCCGACACACAAGAGAGAAATATCGTGTTGCTCGTAAATTTTTTCGAACCTTCTTTAAAATAAGTAGACGATTTATATGCCTCAGTGATTAAAGCTTTTATTTGTAAATTAAACTAAGGAACAAATAACTAAATATATAAAGTAGTTTTTCAATACGATTTCATATGGAAGCTGAATTTCCATAACACTTTGAATCTTATTAGGATGCAAATTATATATTATTCAGATTAGATAAGTATGTTTTCAGATTTTAAAGTTTAACTTTAAGAGACTGTAATTTGGAAATATTCATTAGACGGTTTTTATGAAATTGAAAACAGGCTTTAAGTTCTTTGTATTTATTAGGATTTTTCAAATTAAAAATGTATATTCTTCCAGTCTTAGCGATTTAAACACAATTTGTAGAGGCTGCAAATTTTTATATCAATTTCAGCACTGAAAAAAGCCAGACTAACTTTTGCTGCGTTTCACTTTTTTCAGGTGTAAATTCATCTGTTGTCTAGGTAACTCAACAAAATTTTTTTAACAACTGAAAATAAGATCTTGTTGGCTAAAAATTGCTGAGTCTCAAATGTAGGTCAATATCGACTCAAAATAAGCTCAGCTTTTTTCTGTGAGTTTTAGGCGAAGGGTTAATAATTCGACAGATTGAGTGTGCATTTACTTCAATTTTTGTGACTTTTTACTGACTTCACTGACTTCGTCACTTCAACTGACTTCAAGTGACATTACGGACTTTATTGACTTCAAGTGATATTACTTGATTACTTCAAGAGACTTTGAGAGACTTTACTAACTTTAGGTCTCTTCATCTGACTTCAAATGACTTTATTGACTTCAACTGACTTTCAGTAACTTTAAGACACTTCAAATAACTTCAAGTGACTTTGACAGACTTCAAGTGACTACTGACATCAAGTGATTTTACTGAATTCAAGTGATTATACTGGCTTCAAGTGATTTTACTGACTTCAAGTGACTTGGACTGACTTCAGCTAACTTTAATTGACTACAACGATAAAAGACCCTTGTGGCTGAACATAAGTAATATTTCATATCATTTCAATTGACTCTAAGTGACTTCAACCAAATTCAAGTGACTTCACTGACTTCAAGTGACTTTAACTGACTTCAAGTGACTTTTCTGACATCGAGTGAGTTCAGCTGATTTTAATTGACTACAAGTGACTTCATTGAATTTAACTGACTTCATTGACTTTAAGTTACTTCAAGTGCTTTCACTGACTTCGACTGTCTTGCATTGCCTTCAAGTTACTGCATCATATCTGATGTTCACCTGACTTCGCGAGTTCCTATAACCCCTTGGTTTTAGGATTTTTAAGATTTTGCAAAGTTGCCCTCTAAACAAGGTTTATATTGAATTTTAGGGGTTAATAATATTAATTCTCTGAAAGTTTAAGATTTTCCAAATTCAAATTGTTGAACTTGGGCACCTTGTACAAATTTTGTATAAAAGAGTAAAAATACGCATCTTAAAAGAAGTGATTTAATGCTTGGATTAAAATCTGTTGTATAATATGTAAAAATATTTATAAATCTAAGAAGTTTAAAGTACTATGTTGGATCATCCTCGATCAAACATTTATAATATATGTTAATTAACTGGATTATGTTTTTTTTTAAATTTTTGTAGTTCCCCAAAGAAACAAAAATTGTTAATCACTATTTTTATAGAGAGTGCCTACTAGACTAACTTAGCACAATATTTCTAAATTCCAGGAAAACATTCTAAATTCAATGGATAAAAGTTCTTTTCCCACAGAAAAACTGAAAACAGAAATTTCCTTTAACTGCCGACCCAATTTCAAGATACATGCCCAGACTGCCGAAAATTCAAAATTGCAGTTCAATTTCTTTATGGGGATTTTCTGAATTTGGGTCGAGAACTGATCAAGAAAATGTATATCAGTCAACATTTTCCTTTTTTTATAAACAATTTAGTGAACAAATGTGGTTTTTAGGAATTGGCTACTTTCTGTTGCTTCAAACTGACATTTTTGGACGAAATGTAAGTGTAATAAAGTCTGCTTGGAAACGGAATGGAAATAAACAATATATAGTCATTATTTAAACAATTTTTATGAACAAATGCACATTTAGAGCATTATCTCATAAATATTATGCGCTTCTTCTGCAGAAGTAACTGCAGATATCTTGTCAATTGTTCTCTTGAGTGATAACTTGATATTAGACAACAATTGTTAATTTTTCAAACAACCTTAATGAACAAATGCATAACTTTGTCAGTTTTGACTGCAAAGATTTAGTTTTTTCACAAAATCATTTGAAATTACCTTGCTTTTGTCTCAGTACTGTCACAATCCTCCGTTGTACAACCATTGTTGTGTTATTCACGAAGTTATGCATTTCTTAGCTAAGACTGTCTGAATAATAAACAGTGGTTGTGCAAAGGAAATTTGCGACATTACTGAGTCAAAGCAAGGTAATTTTAGTTGATTTTTTGGAAAAAACTGAAGCAACAGAAAGTAGCCAATTCCCAAGAAACCACATTTTTTCACCCAATTATTTAAAACAAAAGGAAAATGTTGTTTTTTTATACGTGCGTAAGAAATGCTACTTTGAACGTTTGTTTAACAAGCGCAAAATGATAAATTCCCCTCGAAACCATTATTGCAGTGCGTTAATATTGGATTAGTTTCATTTGACCGAGGACCTCCCCCATTTAGGAAACCTCCAAAATTTCGTCAGTCTTTGCGTATCACTTACCGTTTTCGAGATATTTCCAAATTTTGAAAATGGTTAATGTTAAAACTTCAAATGCTTTGAATTTGGTACTTTTCACTGCAAATTCGGATTCAGCGACTGTCTCAACATATTTTTTTCACGTGGTTATATTTTATCACGTGGTTTCTGATATAATTGGCATTTGGAAGAAGTGTGTATTGAAGTAAAAAGGGTAGTTTTTTTCTTTTGAGGGTGGATTACAGGGGTAGGATGTATTGACAGTCTTAGAAAAATCCTCTTCGCATTCCAATGAATATTTATAACTGTTAGTATATAAGTATATAAGTGCTAGTATATAAAACAATGAGTAAACGAATTTTCCCCACTAGGGGTAGTTTTTCTGAATTCAAGGGTGATTTTCAAGGGTTGTAATTACATGTATATTTTATATAATATCTGTATGGTATTTGGGAATAGTGTATATTGAAATAACAAGGGTGGTTTTTTCTCATCAGGGTGGATTACAAGGGGTAGGATGTATTTACAGTCTTAGAAAACTCCTTTTTGCATTACAATGAATATTTTCTTGAATGAAAACTGAGTGTTCGTATATAAAACAATGAGTAAACGAATTTTCTCCACTAGAAGTAGTTTCTCTGAATTCAAGGGTAATTTTGAAGGGTTGTAACTACATACTAATTTTTTAAAGATATCTGTGTGCCTCGACATACTTTTTCATCCATCATGTGGGGTTTTTGAGCAGTTATATTAATTTTCAGACACAAAATATTGTTAAACCGACTATTGAATCGTGGTCAGCATATCCAAGAATATTCGTAAATACTCTTAATTATTAATTAAAACACCTGTAGACCTAAATACACTAAAATATTTAATGGCAAAGATTTGTCTTTTTTCAGCAGTCTGGGAAAAGTCCTAAATGGCAAAGATCTTTGCCATCGGCAGTTAAGGGGTTAATTATACCAAAAATGGTGAATCCTATCAAAAACCATCTCAATTTAATTGTGTTAAATAATCCTCTTATAGTCATTGACACAGATCGATTACGCACAGTAGCAGAAGAGTCTGGCTTCCTAGAGGATCCAAAGAAGGCAGGAAATACCGTTGGTTCGCTTTGAAAACGGGTTTCGCGGTTTCCCGCCCTCTCGTTTTTGTCCCAGAGCTCTGGGGCTCTGAGTCTCCTCTGAAAACAAACTAACAGTGGCGAAGGATTTACAAATTGGATTAGATGCCAGTACGAAAGGGCGCGTGTAAAACAACAGCTCGAGTCGTGAGTTAAGTCGACATAAGTCGGGTCTGCGATTTCAGACTCTTTGCGTATACCCTCCTTGCAGCGTTTCCCTACGTGTCTGATGGGAAGACGAAGATAGAAAGCAGAAGAAAGGTGGTGAGAGTGAGGAAAAGAGAAACCTGGTCCAACTGAGAGAAGCTGCTTGTCAACCTGTTAAGTCCAAACTAATCCCGAGATTAGATGACTGGGAACACCCTGTCAAAACTTGTCACTGGGTCAGGGAATTACAGAGTCACTGGTGGCTTTGTAGAGACTATACAGGATTCCCCTCCGCATGTCAGCGCATCATGTTGAATTTCCAGTTTCAAATCCCTTCTTCAATATTCGCTTGTTTTTCTTTATTCATTATTCTTTAGAGCAGACTAATTTTTTGTTGCTTCAAGTTATTGACATTAACTTGAAGAAATTCCAAAGCGGATTAGGTGAGAAGTTCTCAGAACAATGGTAAATAATTCGCACATAATATAAAGTTGATTTATTTTTAGATGGGATGATTCTGTCACTTTTTACTAGCTTTGTTTTCCTTACTGATATAAAGGCTAACAATTGAAGCATCCACCAAAAGAAAGTTCTATATGAACCAAAATGTCTTTTATTGGAATCTATGTTCAATAGTGTGAACGCAGATTGATAGAAGTTTGATTGATGTCATGTTTGTTCTATGATATATGTACTATAATTTAGAAGAAAAATTTTTTGGATTGGAGGCCACTTTCATATCATGAACAGAGATTCTAATAAAAGCAATGTCGGTTCATAGAACGTTCTTTTGGCGGATACTTCAATTAGAGAAAAGATTAAACACAGTTCAGATTTTGTTTTTCAAACTTGTTTCTCACACCTGTCATTTTTCTCGCACTTTGAACAAAATTTTTCAGGAAAAATGTGAGTTGCAAGAAAAAAATTCCCCCGCATTTGAAGGATTTTTTTAAATATGGTGGGGTGAATAGAAAATTTAATATTGAATTAATTCATTTATTTATTGAATGAGTGATATCGTGAAATATCGGAATCTTCCTTTTCGTAATAGTTTATTAAAAGTTTCCAAGTAAATTTTTTCTTCATCCTTTGTTTCGTTGTAGGAGATAATAGTGTGAAATAAAGTTATGATAATTACATTTCCTGTGTAATTTGCCCATCCCTGGTGGTAGGACACAAGGATCTCTGATATGCGGCGAGTCGGATGAGATCCTCTCTAACCCACCTCCCTCTCGTATACCTATCTCTCACGCTTTGCGGGTATTTCTATGGGAGGGGAAACTCCCGTCTAATTTCCTGTCCTGAATTTCGAACGAGCGTGAATTTGCACCCTCGAGTTCGCACCAACGAGGTCCGCTCGCTCAGAATACTAAGGACAAAATGTAAATGGATACCGGTCGTCGTACGCCATTTTTGCTTCCCCTTAAAACGCTGTCTTTTCAACACTTGCACGTGCAAAACTGATAAAAATATTCTCAGATTTCTACCCTGAAAACTACCCAAAAGAAATTTTAACTTCACGGAGAAAAATATTTGGTTGAATCAATCAAATTTTAGTTGGTTCAACCATAGAATTTTGTTATTATACGGACAATCAAATGTTTAGTTGATTTAACCAAAATTTGTAATTGATTTAGGAAAAAATAAATAATTTGGTATATTCAACCAATGATTTGGTTCAATCATCAAAACATTTGGTCGACTCAATAAAAATTTGGTTCTGTTACCCAAAATTTTTGTTTAAATCAACTAAACGATTTGGATCAATCAACATTTTTTTCCGAGTGTTGAAAGATACAAGTAAATGCCGAATCATCACCTTTTATTTATTCAGAAAAAAGTTTCAACCAAAAATTTAGTTAATTCAATAATATTTTTTGGTTAGTCAAAATTTTTTTTAGATTTAACCAAACATTTGTTCAAATCAAGTAAATATTTATTTGATTTGACCATATTTGTTTGAAATAACCAAATATTTGTATCTATTCTTTAGAAACAGTGTGTTTTAATAAAATAAAACAAAAGCGGTGTTTTGTGGGATATTATTTTTTCCCATATCAAATGTGAGTGTTAGTTAAATCTCACAAAAAACACTTGCTGTGTAAAAATTCCACCAAGTCAGTAGGTACGTATTAATTGAATATTAATTTTTTATAATGATTAAGCGTAATTGAATTTGTGAAATGGAAAAAGAGCCAAGTGTCTATAAGTACAAGTACTTACTTGATACTATTATCAAATAAAATCTTGTTTAAATTATAAAAACTAAATTTATGCAGAAAACATTCAGACTAAATTTTTCTAAATATGTCTTGCAAACGTAAGTACACTTTTAATTTTTCTATCATTAAAAACATTTTATGAAAATAAATATTTACGGCACTCTTGGCGGAATTCTATATGCCATTTATTTATTTTTTTGCTTCATAAAAAACTTTCGAAGCATTCTTTTTAAAATAGAATTTCGCCAAAAGTGCTTAAATACTTATTATTTTAATAAAATTTTTTTATTAATAGAAAATCATAAGTGTTCTTGCGTTAAATGCAATACATATTTAGAAAAATGTATTTTGAACTTTTCCTACATAAATTTAACCTTTATAATTTAAACAAGATTTTATTCGATAATGTAGTATCACGTACTTATACTTGGCCCATTTTTCCATTTCACAAATTTAATTACGGTTAATCATTCACAGTAAATCGTGGGATATTATTTTAATCTGCAGCAATATTATTTTGATCTAAAGTGGATCATTTATTCTATTATCACAGTCTTTTTTTTCGATTTCTCATTTTGCTGCAGATTAAAATGATACCTTGGGATTTTCTTTGATCATAAAAAATTAATATTCAATTAATAAGTACCTCTACTGACTTGACGGAGTTTTTGCACACGAAGTGTTTTTGATGAGATTTCAATTATTTTTGTACAACATTTTGCAACATGTGTACCTTTAATTTTTAATATTCGTGCAAGGTTCGAAAGGCATCAGAATATTAGTTTATTTATTAGCTTCACTTAAAAAAAATTCTGAATGAAAATTACTACTTTTCAACTATTTTTCCTAGTTAATGATTAGCGATAGAGCCATTTTTTTATAACCGACCCTAAATAATTTTATCTGGTCTATCTGATCTAATTTTTAGTACTTGCCGGCGATTCGCTACACGCAGAAAAAAAATCCGTTGAATTACACACATAAAAATGTTTGGTCATTCTGACCAGAATTTCGGTTAGTAGGCTCTACTTAAAATTCGTTTCCGGTTGTATTAACCACTCTCTAAATCTGAATCAGTCAAAATTTTCACTGATTTCATTCAGTAACTGATTTCTAGCTAATTCATCAGTGAATTTTGACTGGAATTCAGTGAAATTGACTGAAGTTCAGTCAAAATTCACTGATGAATTAGTTAGAATGAATGAAATCACTGAATGATATCAGTGAAAATTTCGACTGATTCAAATTTAGAGAGCAGAATTCTGTTTTGAATTACCAGAATTTTTAGTAATTTGAAAAAATAACCAGAAAATCTGTTTAGAGTAACCAGAATTCTGATTAAGACAACCGGAAAAGAATTTTAAGTATAGTGCCAAACCAGAATTTTGGTTAGAATAACTGGATATTCTTTTGAGTGTAATAGAAGTCATCTTTTGAAATAGGGACAGCAGGTTTTTTCTGTTAAGCTTACAGATGGTTAGTAGATTTAACAGATATTTCTGTACAATCAACAGAAATGTCTGATAGGTTAACATTTTTTAAGAGAAATTAGAATATCGTTAACCTAACAGACATTTCTGTTAATTCTACAGAATTCTATAGAAAAATTAGAATTCCGTTAACCCAACAGAAAAAATCTGCTGTTCTTTCTGTTAATTTTAGTTTTTTTTTTTTTTCGTTTACTGCGAATCTTGATAACCTAAATGCCTTTTTCCATCCATATCAAAATTACTCATCATTGACCCTATGCTTTTCCGATTTTGACGAGCATAAGGTACTCATGTCTTTTATTCATCCCATATAAAAGCGTAGAAAATAACCAGGAAAAATGAAGGATGCCGACCGTGACAAAACGACGTATTCAGTGTCCCGGTACTCTCATAGCATTTCTCGTACGCCATTATGTGATTGTTATGAATTTGCTATTAATAATAAATAAACAAGCATAATAAGAGGCCGTCGCGGCGCATTAGTTTCAGGATGCATCTGGCTCGTTTAGACGGGGCATTTCCCCTATATGGGGTTGATGACTGAGAGGAGCGTGGCTACCGTATAGGATTGGTTAAACGTCGGGAAACTATCGCTTACGATTCGCCGAGACCGAACAATCAAGGTTACAAATCATCCCTTACATGCTCACTATCTATTGTACGTGACGACACTTTACGAGACTCTTAGCGGTTCACGAAACGCACTAAACTACGTTTTGTCGTTAAATCTTTGTCCTGGCGAACACTGGTCATATAAATGGGTGGAGAACGAAATTCACTCGCTTAAACTTTTTGAATCTCGCGCCAATCGCGCGGAAACTCTAGGCGGCAAATTCAAAAAGTTCTAAAGCCTGATTGATTCTTCGGAGTATTTAGACGTTTTAGAGAAAAATAATATCATTTTTATCGTTAAATCTGACATTTATGACTTCGAAAGACACATTTTTATGTGTATTTCATGAGAAAGTTTGATTTTCAATATGATAAATGAAAAGTACGTTGTATTTTTGGATTATACGCCGGCTGTATCATAGCATAAAATGAAGCTAACCCATGGATAAGAAATAGAAAGATTTAAAAAAAAGATCAAAGTGAAATATTATATTTATCTAACAGAGATTATTAAATTCATTTTTCATAAACCTTAACTGGTGCATAATAAGATTTATCAACAGGACTCAGACTTTTCCTTATAATCTCGTCAAACGGAGAAGTCAAGTTAAAGATTTTCTAACCCACTCAAAGTTGTTTTTCGAAAAACAACTCGATCTCCTGGTCCACTAATCCCGTTTTGCTAATCCAGTCCTTCATTTATATTTTGGAATTGGGCGCGGTCGAAGATTTGCGTTTTTGCCTACGCCCACTCGGCGGTTCAACTATTTGGAAAATGTAAAGGACCAGGAAAAAGAAACATTGGGCTGGGGTGATAAGCTGCATACCTACCTACCGTGTCAATTGAACAAGCATTCGAATTTTGAAATCGCTGATCACCTGTAAAACTTACTGGCATGGCGTGTTTGGTGGTCGAAAGGACCCGCATTTAAAACGTCTTTGTGTCATTTAAACGACCTGTATTATTTTGCTAAACTGTAGGCGTGGTGCAAATTTTAGGTTCTATTCCTTGTGGGAATTCGGATTATGAAAAGAGTGGGGCGTGTTGAGTGAAGGCAGACAAGGCTTGTGTATACACTGCGAAAATCGAGCTTTGTTAGGGAGAGAATCACTTTTCGTTTAGTTTTCCTTCTTGGATTTCATGGATGTCTATTCTTTCCTCTTGTGTGGTCCAACCAAATGATTGAGGCTTACTCTCTCAATCTGATTCAGTTGAAAGTGATAGTTAAAATTCAGTTAAAATTGAACTGATTTTTCCACTGCAATTTCTAAACTGGACTGCAAATCGGTGAATTTTTACTGAAATGTCAGATAATTTTAACTACAAATTATATAATTTTCACTGATTGTCACATCAAGAAGTCTGCCATGGGTTTCATCAGGGATCCAACAGAAATGGAGAAATTTCATGATTTTCATTTTGTTTCTATATCTACCAAACATATCTATATTCACTCGATTTATGTTATGTGATGTTTATATTATGATCCCTGCATTTCATGAATTCAAGGGCGACAGTCAGTCCCCTATTTCTCCGTTTTCCCTGATTTCTACTTTTTCCCCTATTTTTCTCAAGATCCTCTAAAATCCCTATTTTCAAGGATTTTCATCCTATTTTTCCTTTTTTTTAAAATTCAAAGTTCTTCTTAATTTTGTAAGAAGTATAATAAATAGACATGGAATTCAAAAACGCATGCGCTACAATATTAAAATCTTAGAGCTTAAAGATTTAGAATCTTCTAAGTAGATAGGCAGGGAGAGTTCTAATTATAGATTCCGTTACCGATATGTTACCGACACTCGAGAAGCTTCGATGGTTCGTGTCCGTGCTAAGTTCTAGAATGTTCTCGAAGGTGTGACGTCATCTCCAAATTAACCTTCAGAATATTCTGGCGATGACGTCACACCTTCGAGAACATTGCAATACGGCCATTCCTGGGTAACGGAGATTACGATCGTACACGAAAATAGCCTCAATTTAGACACATATCATTCGATTTTTTTGTCTACTAGCATAAGATGTTTACCCAAGTAGCTGCATATTATGTATAAATTTCGTGGTAAAATAATTAATTGCCGATATCTCAAGAGCAATTAATTATTTTTCCATGAAATTTATACATAATGTGCAGCTACTTGGGTAAACATCTTATGTTGGTAGACAAAAAATCGGATGATATGTGTCTAAATTGAAGGTTATTGTCGTGTATGATCGTAACCTCCGTTATCCAGGAATGGCCGAACTATTCAAGAGATAAATAGAAAAAAAACTTGTGGTTATTAGGATGGTGCTTAAAAATTGAAAGTCGTATTTTCCAAAACGGTATATGCCGCCAGTTTTTTCCTCTTAGTGAGAGAAAATCTCTGAAATTTTTTCAAATTTTTAAAAAAGTTTTAGTGGTGTCGGGAAATTTTAAATATTTTTTAAATTTGGAAATTTTCTTAAATTTATTCTATAGATGAAAAAATTATAGTGATTTTTTATATGCGGTTTTAGGTAGCAAGTAAGACTATAAAATTTAAAATGAAAGAAGGAAATTTTTGTTCAAAATAATAATTTTTTTAACGAACAAAAAATGACATTTTTTGAATCTAAATTAACATCAACTTTAGATAAGTTGAAAAAGTTTTACATGATTCTTTTTTAGTTTGAAATAGAGTGTCGCTCCATCATTTTGTTTTCGCTGAAAAAAATTGTAATTATGAACAAAAATTTTTATTTGTATGGTCTTACTTGCTACTTAAAACTGCATATAAAAAAATCACTATAATATAGAACAAATTTAAGAAAATTTCCAAATTTAAAATAAAACTTCCTGGCACCACTGCAAAAAATTTGAAAAATTCCTAGTGCTTATTATTAATATTATAATTATTAATTATTATTCATAGAAATCTGTTTGGTTTGATTAACAGCTAACGTTATGGAAAATGAGATGGTTTTGAATTCACGAATAATGCACTAGTTCTAAGCGTAATTATAATTACTGATGTATCCATATCAAATTAATTTAATGTTGATTATTATGTTATTTATAAAAATACACGGATTGCATTTGGTTTGATATCGTCATTAGTTCAACTTAATATAGAAAATTGATGACAAAATAAACGTGCTCTCTAAATCTGAATCAGAGAGAAGTGTGTCACTAAATCAAATCAGAAAGGATTTTCCTTGACAATCCTTACTGATTTGATTTAGTGACACACGTCTTACTGATTCAAATTTAGAGAGAGAATCTACTTTCCTAAGGAATCTTTAAAGGGGTTCATTTCTTGTTTGCCAGTTGTCAAATTGCCGTACTAATAAACAGTTATATTGCCAGAATGAAGGAAGAAATCCATCGCACTTTATTATTATGGATATCCTTAGGCACGAATGATTAGTAGAATCAATGGTGGGTTTAGACGAAAAGGAAAAAGAAGTCAAAAGCTTGAGAATGTTAAGCAAATTATAGAAGACATAGTTTCTAGTAATGTACAATTGTATCAAATCACGCAAAACTGTTGACCATAAAAAAAAAAAGAATACAAAAGAGGCTAACAGCAAAAAGCTTATTTCTTTTGAGCGCAACCTTTGCATTAGAAATATCTCAAGCAAAATAACATTGCTTATTCCTAAGCTTAGGGAAAGATGTAGAAATTTCCACTTTCGACCCTGCGTTTTGCGTCCTCTTTTGAAGCGAACCTCATTTCGTACGCGGGTCTTGACCACGATAGGATTTGCGGCTGACCGCTGTTAGATTCGAAGAGGTGAAAGAAAGAACAACATATGAATCGAAGAGGCAAGAAAAGCCTCGTTCCTTCTTTGTCTTTACCTTTACGGATCACTAAGCGAGAAGCGACCACGTACAATAAACTAAAGTCTCATCATCTGCGGGGATTTGGCACGATAACGCGGCCTTCATCCCTCGGGAAAAGACGAGTCGAGCCTGGTTTGCTGGACTAGCAGGGTGAAGGGCTCTAGTCAAGCCACAAATACTAGCCACTGGTCTTTCCCAGTGTGTGTTTCCCTGTATTACATCGGTGTTAGGTGTGGGATGAAAATGGGGACGTGACCGCGGATCAGGGCGAGCGCCTTTTAATTTAGACAAATCGTCCCGATTAGCATAACGGGATAAATTATACTCGAGCCAGAGTTACCTTCGTGATGGGGTGACAAGTCCCGGTTTCCGACGATGCGCCCCAGACTGGTCCGGGATAATGTATAGTTTGCGTGAAATACCCGACTGACTGACGCGTTTATGTGCGAGAGCTCATTTATTGTGGCTTTACTTCTGTGACGAAGAATATAGATCGAAAGCGTTGGTACATTTTCATAATAGATTTTTAAGGATCTTTTCTTTTAAAAAAAAGTAAGAAATTACAAATTATTTTTCTGCTCTAACTCTTCTTTTTCATTTTGTCAAATCACGTGTGTGGGACCAATTTTTCTTTTTCACCTTTCTTTCTTAAAAAATTGATGGATAAAGAGAGTGCCACATGTTCATGCATGAACAAAAAATAATTCTTTCTTGTAAATTTATAAACTTTCATACAATTGTTGATTTTTTGAAACAAATAAATGCATTCTTTCAGTCTATATTTTTTTCATCAGCGTAATTATTAGAAACAGCTGCCAAGAAGAATTAAATAAAATATAAATAGCATCACTTAAATTTCTCTTTCCACGAGATTAATTTTGCTCACCAATTGTTATAGTGAATGATACACCAATTTCAAAATCATTTTGAAACTCTGCATTTTTAATTGAAATTCTGATTAAACACCTATAACATAATGCAAGATCCTTTTAAAAGTAGACTTCAATTTAAAACCAAATTTTCAAAAAATTTTTAAATTTTAACAAATTAAGAAGTCTTTAATGTATATATTCGCGACTTTTACAGAGGTTCTCACATGCAAAGCCAATTCCGTAAGTCGTAAGAAATGTTGTAACATCTAGTAATATATTTTTGTACCTTTGAAGAACCACCATTAGCGGAGCTCATCCGTTCATTGGTCAGCGTCTCTGTCTCTTTGTATCACCTAAAGATCGTTCCTCTTGCGGCACCGTTTAAGGAGAAAAGGCGAAAGAAATGACTCGCAATATATAAGTGTAGCTCGTTTAACGGAGGTATGAGCAAAGTGTATGCATGCGAATCTTAAGGTCCTCCTCTTGTGTGACCGAACGACTTGGCCTTGCGTTTTACGGCTTTTTGACGGACCACATCTCACGCCGCGGCACGACAAGCACGCTCTTATGCTTAGCAACAAACTTACAAATTTGCATCCACATACGTACACGCCCATGCCAAGCTGTCTCGTCTCTTTTCGCGACAGGCAAATCTTATATTTATTAAAAAGAAGATAAAACGGCCGCTTCACTTTCACAAAGTGACAGTGTCTTGTCGTAGAAGTAAATGTGCAAATTTTCTGATATCGTCGCATAAAGTACACACTGGTTATAAAAAAGTCAAATCCTGGAAACTGAACTTAAAATTTATGGTAAATTATTGTCCATTTGGATTCACAATGTTATTTCTAAAACATTAAACAATTTTTAATTGAACTAATAAGTTGGGTGTGCCGAAAGAAAATTTGATTCGGAAACAGTGATTTTTTCGATAGATTATTTTTCTAAAATCAACGAAACAATTGAATTATTCGACTAATTTTGTAATTACTTGCGGAAAGTTCACACTGTAAATAAATTAGTTAAATACACATCGTTATTCCGACCAGTTTCCGATCTGGTTCTTCACAGGATCATAAACTCTCTTCAAGTAAATTCCACTTGAAATGAATCGCTCATTACACCTAAGCGAAATACGAGATTCTAATCTAGCCCATAATTTGTGTCTACTAATTGAAAATAATAATCATACGTTGATTACTCCGACTTCAGAACACGGAATGTTCGTGGCAATAAGAAATAACGCACTTTGCAAGGTGGATGGTAGCTGTGCTAGGAACTTGGCGTCTCTGATTCAACCGGCAACGATTCAGCACTACAAATCGCCATAAGTTCTTCACCTGATCTCCACCTGGTGGAAGAAACAAAAAGAATGATTCTTACGATCAAATGGAAATTGAGAAGGGACACCATGTGGGATTTAAATGGCTGTTATACAGTCGGGGCTGAGTGAATCGAGCTTAGCAAACCTGTCTTTCGAGAAAATCTTGACGTCCTCTGCTCACCACTATCTAACTAACTCGACTCGATGGCCACGGCTTTAAGGGTATTCGAACGTTGACGTTAATTGTCTACGATCAATTTCACGTTTTTGCTTCTCATTCCAGACTTTTAGTTTTTGAACAAAAAGGAAGAAAGATGAAAGAAGTTGGGAACTTTGTATCAGTATTCACGAATGTGACCCGCCTTTCATCGGCGATCCTGCCTTTATAAAGGCTTCTTTACATCGACACGTAATGGGCAGAGAAGCTTGCTAGTCTGGTGAAAAGAGGTACCTTTTCGGAAACGAACGGGTTGCAGGGTCGTTATAGCCCCTCTCGAGGTTATGGCAGTATTTAGTACGAGGTTTTACGATCGACTGCCCGGGATTTGGGGCAGTGATAAAAAATAAGAATACTTTTTACTGAGAGTGGTACCATCGTTGGTCCGCTGCAAGTTTCCTTCCACCCTGACTCTCTTAATCCCCTCTGTACCTCCTTGTCATATTCTACTGTGATTTGTGTCACGACTAAAACGGTGGTGTGCAGCTTCTATCGACCGTTAAATCTCGCACTTAATCGCCATGTCAAACCAGTGCTGTAAACTTTATATTGCCAACACCCACTACTCTGGTACGATCATGCGTGCTCACTTTGGTTATGACGCATATATGCGTCTTTTCCACATGCCTCCGAATTATAGGGATGTATCTGCTGTCTGCTTTATAGCTATTGGTGATAGGTCCAGCTACAAACTCCCAATCAACATTCCCGGTGTTAAACAGTTGATTCTCACATTAATTTTGACAAGATATTGAGACCTTAGAACCACAGGGTTCTATCTCTGATTTTGATAACTTTTCAGGAGAGGCTATTGAAATTAATTTAAAGAGGCTATAATAATTAAAAATAAAGATGTTTAATGATTATGATAAAAGATGTTTCTTATCTGTTTCTGGCAAGAATAAATAAAATATAACTAAGAGATTTAATTATGAAAAAGCTAAAACTACATTGGAATCAATCATTGATTTTCTTCATAAAACTTTGTGGCTCAAAAGTATAACAAATTGCATTGAAATAGAACTTAAGGGCACTGAAAAACGACTCTAAAGTTGGTTGTTTCTTCATTTATTTTGTGTAAAACGTATGTATGTGTGGGTTAAAATTTTTTTACAACTTTTCTCTACTTTATATTTTATATTATAAAAGTTTTATACATTTAGAGACAGAATTTAATATTAAAATTAATATAGCATATAAAGGAGATGTTCAACTATCTATTAGTGTCAGAAACTTATTTTCGACAAAAAAGGGAGATAGAACTCTGAGGTTCTGATGTCACGAAATTTATTAGTAATTTTAAAACAGTATTGGCTGTCTTACAGAAAAAATCTCAAATTGAGAAAGCAAGATAGTGAGTCATCAAAATGAAAAAAGACAAGTTTTTCTTAAAAAATTGATTCAATTTGATCTAATATAAATTAAAAATGAGATTTAGTAATTTATTGTTTATTCATTTGTTAATTGTAAGCAAGGAATTTAATGGTTGAAGAATAAAAAAGTGAGAAGAAAAAATGCAAACAGTTGACAACTACATTAAAATTTGACCATACCGATGTAGTTGTCAGTATGTCAGTATATTAGTATATTAGTATTAGCAGAAAATGATTCTAATATCGATAAAGTACTTCCACTCTATCGATCGCCTCCGAACCAAAATAATCCAACATGAATTATTTGAGAAACAACACCATAAAAGTTTGTTTTACAATCCATCTTAATTACCAACCACAGGGTCCTTAAAATTTTAATAGTGAAAGATTTCTCAAGAGGTGTCGACTGCAGTTTGAACTAAAATACTGCCGACCGTCACTCGCGATTACATTGCTCTCAAAATGTTTACTAGATTCAGTCAGATCTTTTCACTTACATAGTGAACGTATCGAGTTTACGATCGACTTGCAACATTTAACACCCGACTATAATCAACGATATTCGAGTAGATACTAGAAATACTTGGATCCAGCCTAAGGTAAAACACAGAGAGAAAAAGATTTACCGCTCCCGTAACCCGTCGGAAAAGTTCTCTCACGGAGCTCCGAGTACCCTAAGATATTTTCTCCTGCCCCTGGAACTAATAGCTTTTCTCCATGTAGGTATACATGCCTGGCTCTCTTAAGTTCAAAGCACGATGATAAAGTGACATTCAAGCATCGTTGTTTGAATATACTGACGAGATCTCCCTGAAAGTCTCGTCGTGAGTTTATATGTCGCCAGGCTCGGCTGGTCCAGCAGCTGTCCGGTTGGTACACTTGTTTATCTACTTTGCGATTTGCTCTACGAGCGGCCGTCGCAATAAAGTACTTTTGATGCCGTCGTTCTCTTTATAGTCGATTCTGCAAACTCGTCGCGTTCTTCGCGACTGGGTAGAATCATCAACAGGGACGAAATGATTCGCTACGGTTACCAACATCAGCCGAGAAAGTAGCGGGTGTTGGCGATGGCAGGGGTTTGCAATACTGGCTCGACAAGGCGATTAAGCGTGTGGTTTAACGGTCGCAACTCTGTGCCACGGAAATGTTCTTGAGTACTGTCGCCAACAGTAATAGGACTTTCTACCCGGGCAGGTTAGTCAATTACTTGAAAGGAATGCGCCGCCATATCACGCATTATCTGTAAGATGAAGTTACTGGCATCAAAGCAGCTCTATTGACGATGACCAAAGCGATTCAACCACTGACATCGACATAAGTGGCCCATTTCATTTCTAAATATATAAGTGAGTCTGACAATTTACAGAATTCAAATCTGCAAATAGATTGCTTTTGAAGGATAAACAGGTTTCGACAAAGACTGAGACGAATATGAATTTGCCTTGGTTGTTTGTATTAAGATTGTGAGTACAATTTAAGTCTCAAGGCTCATTTCGATATAAAGAACCTCTTCTTGATTCGTGTATTTGGTTAGGCTCTCTTTTTCTTTTCCACTTAATTCATTCAAATTTCAAGCTTTTCAATGTATCTGCATTTTTTCAACAAATGCACATTTCAGTAAGAGATTTTAATACAATGTATGCAAGATTTTATTTTTAGTATATTAAAAAAAGTGTTAATCATATAAGGGAGACCGCTCTATAGAACGTAATATTTTGCAGTAGGTAATTTAAAATAATTAGAAAACGGACCAAGAATGTTAATCAAGTTTTGTCATCATACAGATTTCGGCAATAATAGTAAATTATCAGATAAAGTTTTGTTTAATTATCATTAATAATTAATATTAAGAGTATAAAAATAATTTTCTATATAACAGGCTTACCAGAGTCGTTCGAGGTTGAAAAAATTGAAAACGTCACCACTTTTCAAAAAAGTGACCAAAAGTGATCAACAAATTTTCGGTTAGATTTTTGCACTTTTGCTGGATCTCAAATTTTTCAGGTTCTCTTTCAAGCGTTGCCTAGGTAACTTCTTGAAATTTTCGGTTAGATTTTTGCACTTTTGCTGGATCTCAAATTTTTCAGGTTCTCTTTCAAGCGTTGCCTAGGTAACTTCTTGAAATTTTCTTTTGTTTAAAGACTCAAATTAAGATCTTTTTGACTAAAAAATGTTGTGTCTCAAAATGTTATCAATTTTGGACTCAAAGTAGGCCCAGCTTTTTTCTATGTGAATTGTCAGATATAAAATTGACGAATTTTTAAATTTTCAACAAATCAAATTTCCGAAATAAGTTTCCTGTAATTCTTCAGAATCTTACAAAAAAATCTCAAAAATCTTCCGATTCCTGTCTAAAATCTAAAAAATACTCCACAAATTTCTAGAATTTCAAAATCTTTGGAATTCTCTACAGTTTTATAAAATCCTTTATAAGATCTTTTATAACTTTCGACAACTTCTTAGAAGCGTGTAGAATACCTATTTTAAATTTTACAATACTTCTAGATTGGTTCAATTTTTTGAAATCCCTCAAAATCCTTTAGAATCTTATAGATTTTTTTGAATTTTTTTAGGATCTTCCAGAGGATTCCTGATTAATCCAAAGTTTTCTAAAATCTTCTAAAATTTTCAAATACACCCCAAAATTTATTATACCGTAGAGTGGGGCTACTATAATGTATAATATTTACGTATTTTTCGAGGTTTTTTTTTAACTTTACGCCCAAGAAAAATTTTTCAGCTTTTTCATTTTATAGACAATTAGAAGACTCAATTCAGAAGAAAAATCAATAATTTTTAAATTTTTAAATCATTTACTACTTATTAATAATAATTGTTGAAAATATGAAAATACCCCCAATAGAAACTGAAAAGTGAGGTTAGGTTTCTGACAGGCATCCTCATATTTTATACAGTTATATTTCAAAAACTATCAATTATTGTGAAATATTATTTCAACTTAGCTTTTTGAAAAATAAATATTTAAAAAAGACACAAATACCCGACTGCACAAAACTGAAAAATTAGCACATAGCATAACGTTCTGAACTAGCCGAATTGTACCGCCGATCTTCGAATTTTCATAAATGGGGCATTATTTCTCAACTGCCCCAACCCCAAAAATCGATCGGGCTCAAACTTGGGTAAAGTGCAGTCCTATTGGATGGTAGTTTACGGGGAAAAAAGTTTGTCGTTGGCACACATTTTTACCGATAGGCAGGAGGTGTAATTTTTGAGTTCTGTACGGGTACCATCTATTTCAATGATTTATACCTCTGTTAATATCAATAAAATAAATTTTTTTAGTTCTACAATTTCGATAGGAGTTTTCACGTCCTTTCCACTGATCGCACATATTTTTTGAGAAAATAAGTATTTGACCTTCAAAAATCAAAAATAAATTTGAATTTTTTTCGAATTTAGGCTATTTCTTTTTTCTTTTTATTTAGAAAGAAAGCTTAGGTTGTTGCCTTTAAACGCCTACAGATTTAAAAATGGATATTTTGTTAATTGTTTTTAAAAATAAGCGTTACGTAAGTTTTTTTCGGTTTTCATTTTTTTCAATGATTTATGACTCATTTAAAATCAATAAAAAGAAATGTTCTCACTACAGCTTCGGTAGGGTTTTTCATGTCCTTTCTACTGATTATAAGTATTTTTTGAAAAAATAAATGTTTGACTGTCAAAAATGAAGGTCAAAACATTTTTTGAAAAAATAATTGTTTTAAAGTTCATTTTTGAAGGTCAAACATTTATTTTTTCGCAAAATGCTTATGATCAGAAGAAAGGGCATAAAAAACCCTACCGAAGCTGTAGTGAGAACATTTCTTTTTATTGATTTTAAATGAGTCATGAATCATTGAAAAAAATTATAACCGAAAAAACTCACATAACGCTTATTTTCAAAAATAAATAACAATATGTCCATTTTTAAACCTATAGGTGTTTAAACGGAACAACCTAAGCTTTCTTTCTAGATAAAAAGAAAGGAAAAAATAGCCTAAATTCGAAAACAAGTCAAAGGTATAAATCATTGAAATAGATGGTATCCGTACATAACTAAAAAATTACACCCCCTCTCTATCGGTAAATATGTGTTCCAGCGACAAAATTTTTTTCCCATAAACTACCATCCAATAGGACTGCACTTTACCCAAGTTTAAGTCCGAAAACTTTTTATTACATTTAAACATGTTATTATTTTAGACCTTAATGTATTTAGAAAGTTGGTTATATTACATTTAAACCATTGAACTGATACAAAGTTTGAAGGCGTAACCAATTTTTTAAAATGCACCCTCATATTTAAACATTTTTCAATGCTTGTACAGAGGTCGCATAAAATTCCACCCTCATCCTCGGTAAAATAGAAGTCCTTCTGAATCTTATATGCTAGGAGATTATTATTTTTATCCCTATTATCATATTGAAAAATATAATTAAAGTGAGTTGTACATATTAGCCCCACCATGCGCGAATAGCCCCACTTTACGGTAATTCAAAAAAATATCTTATCCTGTTTCAGAATATTTTAGAACCCTCAAAAATCTTTTGAATTCTGTCATAAATTTCTAAAATCTCCTAGTCTCTTGCAGATTTTTTTCTCTAGATTTTCAAAAAGTCTACAGAATTTTAGAAAGTTACTGACGACAGTCCAGAAGCATTCTTCAAAATTATGGGAGTCTTGTAGATTTTAGAAGAACAGCCTTGAATATTTTTGAGAATTTTTAGAGATTTCAGATAAATTTTAAAGATTCTAAAATATTTGAAAAAATTTCGGGAGTCTTTTGTAGATTTTGACATGTTGGAGAATTTTATAAACCTTTAGAAGATTCTAGAAGGATATGGAAGAGTTCAAAATATTTTAGAAGATTTTATGATATTCTGGAACAGTTTACAATATTTTAAACAATTTAAATAGATGTTGAACAAATTTTTGAACTCTCTAAATCTAAATTAGTCAAAAACTACTGGTAAAATAGCGACAAATCTTCCACTAATAATTAGTAAGCATTTCCACTAATAATTAGATTTAGAGAGAAGATTAAGAAGACTCTGAGAGAGTCTGGAAGATTATATGGATCAGTCTGAAATTCTAAAGAGTTCTAACAGATACAAATTTTTTGTGTGAAAATTATTGCAGATTTGAGAAGAATTTGGAGGATCTTGAAAGAGTCTTGAAAGGATCTTGAAAGAGTATTCTGAAAGAATTTGGGATAGTATAGAATTTTCTGAAGAATTTTAACAGATTTCAAATAAGTTTTGACGATTTTGTAGGATTTTAGAATATTTTAAGAGTTTTTTCTAGATGTTGGAGAATTTTCGAATTATAAACTTTTAGAATATGACAAACAAAGTCACATTTTAACATGGTAATAAGTTTAATCGGAGAACAAGATTAAAAAAAGTTATTTCTATTTGCAACGAAAAAAGCGAGAAAAGTGACCAAAATTTGTTTAAAAGTGGAAAAAGTGACAAATTTAAAAAAAGTGATTAAAAGTGACCTCTTCTAAAAAAATTGATTCGCTGGCGGGCCTGAATTTGAGGTGAATTGAAGCAAATGCAATAAGTGAATTCTGAATCGGATGTATACTTGAATTCAAGATTAGCCCACGAAAAAAAATGAACATCTCTGCAATATTGATAGACCACAAACATAACCAGGAAATTAAAATCAACTAAATCTAGACCGAGAACTGTGGATTTGCAAAATAAGAGTGAAAAATAACACGCATCTATATGCGCAAAGCTTTATAAATATTGTATCTGGCTTGATCCGCTCCGGCTTGGGATCCCTCTGAAATCTCCTACCACTGGCAATACTAACTCAGCTCGTCTCTGCTCGACTCTCAACCCCTGGATATTCAAATGTCAACCTGGGATCAGTCGCTTGACACATTTTAGCGTCTCAAAATATTATTTGCACCCCGTATTACACCCGCTTGGTTCTAGAAGAATACAAGCGGGGGTGGCGGATTCGAGGATGAAGGGAGGCGAGTGGGCAAAGACACGGGAAAGAAATACGCTGGGACGGGTCGCTTATGCAGATCTTTTTATTCGCCCTGGCTTAACGATTCAATAACCGATCCGATTGGGCACGGGGTCGTCTGAAATACGTTGCGTAGTTTGCATCGAAAGTGTCTGTGTCGCATTATTGTCAGCCAGCCGGTCTCATCGGCTTCGATATCGACAACGACCACCCTCCCTCACTTTTGACTTGCTTTCTTCATTCTCTTTTACTGGAAAATGCTATTTCTGAGTGGATGACTTAGTTTCTGATAGGAGTTTTAGGAATTGGGTTGCAAAGAAGAATGCGATAATATCAAAACCAGAAACAAATTTGTTTGATTTAATCAAAAATGAATCAAGCAAAATATTTTGTTGGGTAACTAAGTACCACTTTATCAGAAAACTCATTTTTTCTACTGTGATCAGGGTTGTGAAGTTACGCATAACTCGAGGTTTTCTAGGTAAATTACCTAAATGAAGTAATTTACGTAGAAAACTGTAGAAAACTAGTAAATTACACGACAAAGATGGCGGTTGT
>JBAGKK010000253.1:1885479-1902550 GCA_037177015.1 Euceroptres primus
CGACACAAAAATCAGTTCCATCATGGGTCGCTTCCGACCGGACCGTAGGAGAGAAGGGTTAATTTCAAAATCAACTGAATAATTTCAATTTCGAGAAATCTTGCATTCGAATAGAACTTAGAAGCTTCAATTTCTTCTTGAATTAAACTCAATTTCGAAAAAATCAATGTTCTAAACATGGCCGAAAAGGTACCAATTTGCATTGAAAATTCGAACTGACGAACTGCTGCACACCTCTAATAGATAGATAAAATATTAGTTAATTAACAATTTGTTTTATGTCAATTTGACTGTCTTAATCAAATTTATCTAATTAGAATTGAAGGTAATATTTTAAAGACCAAAATACACTAATATTCCTCAAATTTTTTCAGAATTTTTTGAATAAAATTGAGAATGTTATTTTCAAAAATAGCATTTTATCGATTGCTATTTATCAGGTGTTGCACTCTTTAAAAAAATCTTTAAAAAAGATGATGTAGATGTAAATAGGTGTAAATGTAAATGTATCTAGATGTAAATATTTATTCAATAATATATCAAACAAATATTCTAATCAGTTTAATTAATAATTAATTTTGATGATATTTATTTAGTTTCGATTGTATATTAAAAATATAAAGTACGGTGAAACAATTTTGAAGTCAAAAGAAGAAAACTTTATAAAGGCAGCAGAAGATTTAGTAACGTATAATAATCACCCAAGGTCGATTTATGCCTACAATTACAGAATATTTTCAACAAAAGAATAATATATTAATTTAAAAATTATCAACTGTTTCACTTACTCGTCTGCGTCCTCTAATTTCAAATATGAAGCAATGAATCTTTTAAAATTATGTAACAAAGCCAGCACTAATCTCTTAATAATTTCTGAACTTTGAGAGCTTCAGATTATAATTGCATATTAATTTTGTTCTGATTGTAAATTTAGGTTATACTTGTAAACGTGGAAATCGCAAAAACTGACATTTAATTTTGTAATTCCTTAATTAACAATCCTCGTGATTTAGATAGTCTTATCTTGACCTTTCAGATAAAGTGGCAGACGCATTCCTAAATTGAATACTGATTTCATTATCTGTATAGATTATACTAATTTGCTTGGACTAAATGCATCGTTTATGAGTCGCATATTGAAAGTGTTTTTAAATTGTCCCTCAGTGCTCAACAAGAAAACTGTTAGAAATTAAAAATAATTTTTTTATTTTCATTTTATAGAAACTGTGCTGAATCATATACAGTATTTATCAATCCTTTCGTTCCTAGGTTTTTATCATCCTAACGCTCAATTTTAATTATGTGATATATTTGAAAAATTACTCTCTTTAGAGAAAAAAAGTTTATAATGACAAGAAAATCGACTTTCTGAAAACATTTGACGTCAATTGACTGGTCAATCGATCAGAAAGTTTTTGGCCTGTCGACGTGACTGCATACCCCCGAGAATGGCTACCTAATTGGACAATTAGGGTGAGTAAACCAGTGAATGAACACATTGATACAGAATTGAAGGACGAATTCCTTCAGTCAACCTATTACACCTTTTTTAACTTATAAGTTGTTTTTCCAAAATGTTTAGCTCTCCCTGGAAACATTTAAAAATATCTTAAGCTAATTTACAGGACAATTAACTTCTTCAATCATAATTGACTTCACTAATGAATTATTTAAATGCGAAGTAATAATGGAAAGAAATTAACTATCTCTAATGACCTCTAATTATTTTCCTTTCTCAAAATGACTATATGATGCGATCGAAATTTGTCAATAGTTCACGTTTGATCGTTTCACTTAGTAGGAAATTTTTCAGTTTGGAAAATAAAAAATTAGGTAATGCATTACATGAAATTAGAAAAGCTCCAAAATTATTAAGGACTTTTGAAAAAGGGGACAATTTTAAAATTTTAAATTGAGGTCATTTAAAAATTCAAGTCCTTAAAAAGTTGATTCCACGATTTGCAATGCGATTCACACCACGTGCGTTTTACACTGATGTTGCACACCACTTTCATCGCGTCACGTAACTTAACACGTGCGATTCTTCAAGTAGTACCTAAAGGGCTTTAAAATCCCATGTTTTCTGGAAAAAAAGTACCTGTCCCCTTCTCCGTGGATCTTTCAGAGCACCAGAGCGAAATACGGACGATCGTAATGAGAAACTTGTGGTCTTTCCGAGAAAGAAATCTCCGGCCTTTACGGGATTCTCGGCGCATAAAGTCCAAGAAGGAATCCGTAGCCGCGAACCTGTCCAGTACCAAGTCCGACTTCCAGAGAGTCTAACATAAGTCTGGTGTGGTCGTACACACCAAGCATGATAGAGTCATACATAACTCAGGACATCCATAATGCAATTCACCACGTAAAAACTGATTCTTGTTAGTTTGACTTAGCACGCACCGCGAACTTCTTCCGATTTCATTCTACCAATCATGATTCAGTCTGACTTCTTTCTTCATGGAACAATTGTTTTAGTTCTTAGTATTTGAAAAAGCAGGCAATAAAAATTAAGTACCAATTAGAAAACGTACATATCCTTAAAGGAAAGATGTACTCCAATATGGATTGCATCAAAAGAATGAATCCTTGTTGTTTATTTCATACTAAAAAGATTTTAGTTGCTTTTAAAGATATATGTAGATGGGCATATCTCAGGAACTTTGAACTTTTGAGTCCTTCAAGGATCGCTGAGGTCATGACTAACTTTTTTCCTGATTTTTGGGAGATGCAAAAAATGTTCTCAAAAATATAATATATAATTTTCAATTTAAATAAATTACAGATTCCTGAAATATGATATAGTGATGAATTAAAGAGGTTGAGTATAGGGCCAGAAAGATTGTTGAAAAAATAATTAATTATCTTAAAATATATTAGTAATGTTGCATAACATATTCTAAGAGAAATATGTTTACTTTACCAAAACAAAAAAAATTGAAAATGAAAAATGTCATTTTTACTAACAATTATTGTAGGTCAAAGTATTATGCAGTTTTTTAAGTTTAGGCTCTTCAAAAATAATCGGATTTTAGTCAGTGAGAGCTAATTTAGTTCATTTAACAATTTTCGAAGCCTAGTGTCTTAGACTTTTAAATTGATTTCTTATTTTTTGACTGTTCGCTTCCATTTAATAGTATTAAATGGAAGTAAATACAAAACATAAGAAAATAACTGTGATTTGAAAAAGAAAAATTAATTTTAAAATCTAAGTAGGTGGATGCTTCGAAAATTGTTAAATGAACAAAATGAGCTCTCATTGATTCAAATCCGATCATTTTTAAAGAGCGTAAACTTAAAAATGTCTATATTAGCCATATTTCTTAATAATAATATTATTCATATTTTCTCGTTTTCAAATTATTCAAACAAAAATGACAAAGACTAACATCTCTTTAAATATGTAAACTTAAAAAAATGCATAAAATGTTGACTTACAATAATTGTCATAAAAAATGACAATTTTTATGTTTTCAATTTTTTCTTGGTATAAAATTAACCTTTTACCTGACGATGTTCGATTTTTCGAACATTAACATTTAATATTAATATTACTATTAAACATTAATATTTTAAAAATTTAACTGGCTTTTGATGTATTTCATAAAATATATAAAGAATAATCGTTGTATAATTTTCTTTATGTAAAAAAAAAAATAAATCAAAGAATAATCGCAAAGTGAATTTGGCAGGTAAAAAGTTAACACTTTTCTCTTAGAATATGTGTTAAGTATTCATATTCATATTTATTGAAGCCCAACAGCTTTAAAAGCCAATTACAGGGTTTCCTTAAGCCTAATCCTTAAGTAACATTACATATATATTTTAAGATGGTAATAATTAATTATTTGTTTCAATAACCTTCCTGGTTCTTCCTAACCTTCTTTTTTTAAAGACGAGAAAGGCTTGATCAAAAAAGCCACCCAGTTCTTTACTTGCATACTTTATATACTCTGAAATTCAATTATAAATTTGGAAAATATACCCTACTATCTCCCAGTTGACCTTCACCTTTTTGTAATTATAGTGCTTTAAAAAATTTGTGCCATTAAAACTTATCCCCAAATAACTAAAAACATATCACCACCATTACTATTTAAGGTTGATAAGAAAAATTGTTCGAAGCAAAATCTTAAGGATGTTCCCCTCGTACAGTCAAACTCAAAATTAATGAATTACCTTGAATTATAAAATCAACAAAAAAAGTGAAACTGAAACTTTTTACTTAAAAAAATAATTTGAGTTATAATTGTTTTTGTAAAAATAATTATTTGGATATTTGTGCTTTTTCCTTCTTCTTAGAAAGAATTCGTAATTTTCATTAAATTTCAATTCTCAACAGTTCATTTTGTTCATCGGAAGATTCTTTACAGTTTCTATTTGGCATGTTTTTATTAAAATTTGTAACATGGCATGTTTTTTAATTTGCATAATTTCTAAATAAAATAATTTTAATAAAAACGTACTAAATCAAGGGGCTTTCTTGAAATCTGGTGAATTTTCATGAAATATTTGGAATCTCCTGAAATGCTTTGTAACCCTTGAAATCTTTTGAAGTTTTTGTAAAATTTTTGAAATATCTGAAATCTTTTGAAGTTTTTGTAAAATCTTTGAAACCTCTGAAATCTTTTGACATCTTTGAAATCTCGTAAAGTATTTTGAAATCCTTGAAATCTTTTAAAATTGTTGTGAAATCTTTAAAATCTTTTGACATTTTCTTTTCAGCTTGAGGGGCAACCACTCTTGAAATCTGGCGTATACATATCTTCATGAAATCCTAGAAATCTTTTGAAATTTTTTGAAATCTTTTGAAATTTGGTGTACCCTCAAAAATCGAGTGGTCATTGCTTCGTGCCAAATAGAACTGCAAAGGCTCATTTAAGGCTGTTGAGGATTTAAACTGAATGAAAATTACTTTTGTCTACGACGAAGGAAAAAATGCAAACATTCAAATAACTATTTTTAAGTAAACGAAACTATTTTTTCTTAAATACCTTTAAATTTCTTTTTCAAAATTCGTTAAAAATATTTTTGGATTTAGTTTCCTTGATTTTAATATATAAAGATTTGATTAACTTTTAGGTTGACTATACGGAGAATAGATGCTTAATGACAACTTTTGAAAAAATTTGAAAAAAGGAAGGAATCCCGTAGTCACATTCATTTTTTTTAAATTGGTATATTTTTCTGAACAACCTTTAATGTTTTGAAAATTTGAAGGAAGCTAAAAAAGTTCAATAATTTATTAATAATTGTTTAAAGAGGTAAGTTTTTTCTCTAAATATGAATCATTCAAAATTTTCACTGAATTTGACTGATTATGCAGTAAAATTGACTGAATAATCAATCAAATTCACTGAATTTTTATTCAAAATCGCTGAATAATCAGTCAAATTCACTGAATAAAAAAAAAGCTAGAAATGAAATCAGAGAAAATTTAGAAAGTTCGTTTTTCCAATTTAAAAATATACATATTTCTATAAAATTCTTATCTGCCCAATATAAGAAAATGTAAAATTCTGTTTTCTGTTTTTACGAAGTATTTGATAAAATGATTACAGAACTGAAAAGTTAAAAGTTCTTGAGATTCTCCCAAATATTTGATTGAGATGTATTTAGTAGAAGTGTACTTTTAAATGAAACCAATCGCCCTTCCTCTTGATGTAATTATCTTCAGGAAATTATATACTTGAGAATCGAATGTCTAATTGTGCAGATACTACCACAAATACTTGATATAAGAAATCTTGGCTAATAGTCCCGCCTCGTAGAAATGCTCGTTAATTCGTTAACGGCTCAGTTCTCCTTCGACCGGTAAAATTTATCGATCAATTTCTTCCTCGCCCTATTGACTATAAAGAATAATATAGTGCAGTTGGGTAATTGAGAGGCGATATACCCCAGGTGAACGATCATCTTAATTAGCTTTTTTTACGATTAACTAAAAATTCTAGTCTGAATTGAAAATACACATTGCAATGAGGTTATCGGCAGAATAGCCAAGTTATTACTGAAGTTAAATTAAGTGTAAGAATAAAAGTTTAGAAAATTTATAGAAATCAGTTTTTTTTTGTAATAAAAGTTTATTTCTAAGTGAGTTGACTAAATTAGTTTTCTGCTGACGTATAATTAGTACCTCACCAAAAACAGAATTTTTTCTATAATTTGTTGACTAGATTCTAACAAATACTAATTACCTAAAAGTTTAGGTAAACAGGAAGTCCCAAAATACCCGGATTTATGACTGCAAAATACCAAAGCCGTGACTGATGCTTAGACATGCTTAGAATCTCCAAATTAATTAAAATTCTTTGAATCTTCCTTAAATTGAACCCCTGAGGATTGATAAAGTGTTTTGACCTAAAACAGGAATATCTATTCTTTGGAAATTATATTATATTTGGGTGAAAGGTTTTATGTAGTAGGGACCGAATGTGAAAGGCATAAATCAGTATTCAGGGCGTGAAACAGATTCAAATCAGTAGTCTGAAATGCAACGTTTATTTAATATTTAATGGAAGCTGTTTTGCCCTCCCCCTTAAAAAAAAGCCAGGTCAATTTTGTTCATAGAAAAAAATATCTTTCTTTTATATTTTTTAATCAGGTGCAGAATATATTTATGGATAATTGTTTTTTTTTACTTAGAACGTTCATTTGGAATTAATATACACAAATAAAATCTTTCGTCTATGTATAGATTTATTCATTCTGTTTCTACAATGGGTAATGAATATTCTGTACTGTGTACTTGTTGAGAGTTGCTAATGTGGTGTCTATTTATCAAAGGCAAAGTGGACAGGAGTCAGTTACTATTCCTTAAATGACAAGTAATGTCTATAGAAATAGTCAATGACCCGATGATACTTTCGAAGAGCCCATTCAAAGGCCTGGAGTGCCAAGTACTGAGAAAGAGCTTAATCTCTATTGCCCAATGTGTGCTGCTCATTAGCAGGTATCCACTGTGCAGATGTAAATGGACATAATTCCGTATTGGGAGTTTTCACTTTCTTCACTGTCCATTCCCAATGAGGCTGCACTTTCTAAGCGGCATTTAGAATCATATATATATATATATATATATATATATATGTTTCTTTCCACAATTTCGACCCATCAGAAAACGATACAAATTCCTGCTTGATTGATAATTATGTCTGATTAGCGATGACTCTAACGAAAGTGACAAAAATCGTTAAGAAACTAAATTAAACTGTAGATTAATAATCTTATGGACATCTATTTCTTTAATGGTTTCATTTTTCACGAACAAAGAAAATTCAATTTTGATTTAAAATACTTCTTAATAACTTCAAATTAAATTGTCATGAAGAAATTGTAAAAAAAAATATCAATTACTTTATTTACTCAGTAATCCTGAAAACACAAGAACAATTGATGAAAATTGTGTCAACTTATAAAATTCATTAGAATATTTTATTATCACATTACGAATTGAATCATTCGGTAAGAATTCATTATGGTTGCGAAAAGCATGTCCTCGATTAATGCTCGTCACGTGAATTCGTTTAAAAAATACTACTTGTAATGCTATAGACAATTAGAATTAAGCAGAGGGAGTTTACCTAAAGTGAGATCCTAAACGTCCATTTAATTTAATGTCCCTACATATTAAAAATTTAAGCAATAATCCAGAATTGGGAAAATAACTTTTGAACCTTATAGATAGAGTTTAAAAGAGTTTATTCTTACTTCAAATGAACATACATAATGTTTACTTAATTTATAATTTATTTTTTTAAATTAGCAATAAAGTCTGAGGAACTGTATTTTATGATCGATGGGACGACAGTTATACGGTGAGTTTTTGTCAACGATTGGTCCATTGAAATTTTAAAAAAATCTTGTGTCACATTCAATTTTTTTCTGTTTATACTTCATATCTATGTTCTATAAGCCTGTCAAAATTTAAGAAGGTTAAATACAGTAAAATACATCAAACATGGAAAAGAGTTACATTTATACAAAAGCAAGTTTTCAGGAAAAATATGGAAAAACATTCTATAAAAAATTAATTTTACTCTATAACATTTTAATACATATATAATGTTTACAGTATAAAATTAGCATTTTAGTATGATTTTAAAGAAGATAAAATTGTTACCCTTTAAAGGTTATATGCATATTTTTTTAATTTGGTGTTTATAACAGTTTATTAATTAATATTTTCATATTTAAAAAAATATATTATTTAGCGTCAGTACATTTTTCTGAAACTAAATACACACAATACTCGGAACTCATCATTTTATTTTGCTTACGAATAATAACCTTGATTTTATGATAGATGTCACAAAATTCAAATCATTCAGAAATAATAATATATTTTGTGCGCAGATTCGTGCCTCCGTATAACGAACGCCACCAACATGGTTATTCATTTAAATATAGTATTCTAAGTAAGCATTTTTAATCAGTCGAAATTAATTAATAAGTACTAAAAATTACAAAACAAATATTTTTACCGTGCGTTCATATCATAAACTTTTAATTTAAAAAATAAAAAGAAGACTTACAAATTCTCTATTTGTAGAATAATATAGAACCAAGTTTCCATGTATAAGAAACTACTTACATAAAAGGTAATTAATAATAATTAATTGACTGTAATTAAAGTCGAGTCCTTCTCTTTGAGAAATTATATTTTATCGGTTAATAAAAGCGTCATTTTTTTTTGTTTTCAGGTGATTTAAGATTGCCAGGTCCAGGTCCCGGGCCGGTTAGGTGTACCTTGAGGAAGCACAAACCTAATCGGAAACCACGAACTCCTTTCACAACGCAACAGCTGTTGTCGTTAGAAAAAAAATTTCGCGAAAAACAGTACCTAACGATAGCAGAGAGGGCAGAATTTTCATCGTCGCTTCATCTCACGGAAACACAGGTAAAAAAATAAACTTTTGTGGAACATTTTGAAATTACTTTTCATTTTTAATTATAAAAGCTGGTTCTAATATTTTTTCTAGACCTCTGTTGTTTCTAATGAATAAGATTCATTATTTTTATGAATTCGATAAATTATATATATATATATATATATATATATATATATATTTAAAGCCTTTAGAATAATGTATTTCAATTAATAGTATGACTTGATGAGCTTTAATTCTTTTCAATATATCTCCTTGTCATTATTTCGAAATAAAAAGTTCGAAATTAAATAGTTAGCGTGCAAGCATAAATTTTACAAACTCATTACAATGCATCAGGCGAAATGAAGCTTCGCCGCATTCATTTGCTTAGATAAACTGTAATCACCTTTCTGTCCCCTCTCACTTCTTCCCCTTTTCCACCCTTTAACATTATTCATTGAAAGCCATCAGAAAGGTTAAATTCTAATTCGTGATTCTCCACGAATCAAATTCAAATGAGAGTTAAATGAGGAACGAATTGACTTTAACATTAAAGTCAAAATATTTAAAGAAAAAACAGCTGCTTTTTCTCACCGAACATTGCCAGTATGAAAGTACAATTTTTGAAGATATTTAAAAGTAAATTAAGGATGATATTTATGCATAGGGGTAATTTATAAAATTTAATTAATTACCTTTTTTAAGTTTAATAAATGACCCCTATGCATAAATATTATCCTTAATTCAATTTTAAAATATCTTCAAAAATTGTAGTTTGGCACTATTGTTATGGTGAGAAAAAAACAGTTTAAAAATATATTTGGACATTAATGATAAAGTCATTTCGTTCCTTATTTCACTCTCATTTGAATTTGATTGGTTAATTGGACATTGACATACATAATTAAATTATTTCATTTAATAAAATAATTTTGGGAAGTTCAAAATGGTAGTAACTTTCGTCTTTAGCCTGTTGGTCAAGCAAGGTTATTGATTTCTGTGGTCCACGCATGATTCCTCCGTTATAGCCATACTCCATATTTGCTGCATTTCGAATTTCCTTGCTTTATGAAATATTAGTATTTCTCAAAACTAGTTTTAGCAAAACGAAATAAATTGTAGAACCGCTGAAATTGAAGAAACTTTTCTAAATTTAAAAGTGTTAATTCTAATCATTCTTCTTCTCCTGTAATTATTAATGTTTTTTAGAAATATTAATAACTTATTACGTTCTTTAAGACATAATTATCTACTGAAATCTCATATGTAAATTTTTGAAGTCAAATTAAACACGACAGCCTAATGAATTATCCAAAATACTTCAACTTGGCCTTCAACTTTTCGCATAATTTTGTAGTTATTACTTTGAAAAATCATGATGATTAAAAGCATCGTTGATCAGCATCGACATACCTGACTTGTAATTGAATTTAAATAACTATTAACGCTAAAGTGAAATACGTATGTATAACCGTGAAATCGGCAAGTTGGCAATTCATATAAATAGCTTGAAAATTATCTCGACTCAGTAGTCAGCTCTTATGCACTGCATGCAGATCATTACCTATGCATAATTTGATCTTTCCAGAGATCGAACATTTTATGCCAGTACCTAATGAATCCGGACCAATTGAATATGAAGCTTGTAGTACTTATTTCTACACTTTTCATCAGTCGCCATAATAACTTTGCTTTAAGGAAATATAAATTAGAATTGTAACTCTATCAAGATATAACTTAATTGTGGGCTCTTACAATTTTCATATTTTGCATGAGCTCCCGAGGAAATGATATCGTTTACTGCTCGGCTGCTACACCTATAATCACATTAATTATTAAATATACTGCAAATAGTTAAGCAAATACACCAATTTAATTATTCGTTTCATTTAAATATTTCTGCAAATTTGTCATTTTAAAATAGCCAAGAACTTTGGGTTATTTCTTTGATTGAGAAGTTGGCCTTTTAATTTGCATACTTATTAAATACTTCAATAGAAATTAAACTTTCAAATAGACACTCTCAACTAAATTTGTTTTTGGCCTACTCTAATTCTTATTCTGGTTCAAGGAAGGAATTAATTTTATACAAATGGATTGAATTTAAAATTTACTTAAGAATATAAATGCAGAATCAGTAAGTAAGATTTGGATCTTATTTGTATTTCAGGTGAAGATATGGTTTCAAAATAGAAGAGCAAAGGCGAAACGACTGCAGGAGGCAGAAATCGAAAAATTGAGGTTATCAGCAAGGCCCCTTTTGCATCCAAGTTTCGGTTCGGGACTAATGTTTTCGGGAGTGGGACCTCCAGGAACACCAGGAGGAGTCTCACCTTTCATAGCAGCAGCCATGGCAAGGCATTCCCATGCTGCAGCTGCAGCAGCCATGTTCATGGGGCCTCCTGGACACAGACCTTGAGATTGAGGTCGTCAGACCTCTACAAGGTTCGAACCTGCTAAAAACGTGATAATACAAATTTACTTATTAATTTCGAGGCTACAACGTTCGTGATAATTTTCAAAGTGGAGATTATGCCAAACATTTTTATGTTGCAATTACTGCCAAGTATCCCAATTTCTTTTTTGATCTGTATTAATACAGGTGTAAACCAATATAATTTATCATGATTTTATTTCATCTGAGGAGCCGTTTAAAAAAAATGGTAGCTAGAAATTAATTTTTTTTTAAAAGAAATATCTGATTATTTTAAATGGTTTTGCAATTTGCCTTTTGCTTATGTTAATATTATTACAAAACACTTTCTACAATTTATGAACTGCAAGAGAGGAAGGATAAATTTTAATGTTCAATTTCAAGGAGAAAGCAGACTATAATTTCTGGCTGGAAATAGAAGGTTTTTTTTCAAGTTGTGGAAATTATAGAAATGTAAGAGAAAGCATTAATAGCAACTGTTTTTCGCTTCTTTTGCGGTCTACAGGCTCTAATGAATTTCTAAAAGTGATTAGCCACCTACATTCTTTATTCTAATCGTCCAAGTAACTCCACTAATGTATGCCCAAAGAGACTGAAATGCAAACAAATGTCGAACGAATTTTTTTTAATTCTATTAAACGCAGCAAATGGTCTTTTATGATACCTGCATGCGAGTTTAATACGGTTTGTAATGAGCTGGTAAATGAATGTAGTCAACGTAATGACTTCCAAGACCAGCTGTGTTCGATCAGAAAGTATAGTTGCCTTGGTCGATTAGGCAGTCGCACAAATATTTCAGGACGCACGAAATATTAGGACTTTAATTGTTTCATGCAAATTTAATGCCTGAATCTTGAAATAGAGTTATTTTTTTTTGTTTTTGTTACTTAATTTTCTATTGTACAGTTTTTATTTAAACTTTTAGTATCCAAACGTCTGCTGTCAATTTTCTATTGCACAATATTTTTAATTTGTTCTCAAACATTTTTTTCATTATAGGAACGAAATTATTGAAACTGAAATACTGAAAAAAAATTACTAAATCAATTCTCTCTTTCACCAATTAACTGTATTCAATTTGCAGGCCTGCCAGTAAGTCACTTTTTTTAGAAGAGGTCACTTTTAGTCACTTTTTCTGCGTTTTGTCACTTTTTCCACTTTCTAAAAAATTTTAGTCATTTTTCTCACTTTTTTTGTAAAAAATAGAAATATTTTTTTACATTTCGTTCTCCGATGAAATTTATTGCCATGCTGAAATGTGACTTTCATTTGGCACATTCCGAAAGTTTATAATTCAAATGGGAATACGTAATATTATTCTCAAAATCCAGTAAAATCTCTTTATTTGAGAATTTGATTCCTTTTTCCCTTTTTTATTTACAGTTCAAATTAATTTTCCAAGAATTATGAGAAATAGAAACTTATGACGTTCAGGAACTTTTTGAACGTTTTCTGAAATTTTCTCAAATCTTTTAGAATCTTCAAAACTTATCTGAAACCTCTAAAAATTCTCTAAAATATTCGAGATTGTTTCAGAATTTTTTGCAATCTTCTGGATTCTTCCATAATGTTTTACAGTTTTTTGGGTTTTCCTATAATAATCATTATATATCTTAAATAATATCCTAAAATTCTTTAATATTCTACAAAATATGCCAGAATGTTCCAGAATCTTCTAGAATCCTGAAGAGTATTCTTTATAAAATTCTATAGATTTTTTGAAAATCTAGAAAAAAAAATCTGGAAGAGACTAGAAGATTTTAGAAGTTTATGGCAGAATTCAAAAGATTTTTCAGGATTCTAAAATATTCTGAAACAGGATAGAATAGTTTTGAAAATTATAATAGGTCTTAGGGTGCATTTGAAAATTTTAGAAGATTTTAGAAGACTGAAAAATTCTGGATATATCTGCAAGAGATCAAAAGATCCTGGAAGATTTTAGAAGGTCCTAGAAGACTTAAAATGCTTCAGCATTTTAGAAGACTTTGGAAGAATCAAGAAGTCTTTGGAAAATTTTAAAAAATTCAGAAAAACCTAAAAGTTTATAAAGGAATTTGAGGAATTTCAGAAGATTGAACGAATCTACAAGTATTTCGAAAATTTAAAATAGGTATTCTAGAAGATTCTAAAAGGTTGTCGAAAGTTATAGAAGATTTCATGAAGGATTTTATAAAATTCTAGAGAGCTTCAAAGATTTTGACAGTCCAAAAATTTGTGGAGTACATATTTTTTTAGATTTTTTGTAAGATTCTAAAGAATTGCAGCAGACTTATTTCGGAAATTTGATTGATTTAAAATTTAAGAATTCGTCAATTTCATAATTGATAATTCGGAAATATAAATTCTTATTTTTACTGTGCTATTCATTGACCAAAAGGGCATATTATTTGATTTATTTTTAAAAAATAGAACTACAACCGAAAATTTTTTGGTCACTTTTTGGTCATTTTTTTGAAAAAAAATTGGTCACTTATTTAACTTTTTTTCAATCTCAAACGTCGCTGGCAGACTTGAATTTGGAAAGAGAACTTTGTTTACGATTTATTAAGTTCTATGAAACAATATTAATAAAAGAAAACAATTGTACTTTCCGAAAAAATTGATTGGTCTTTTTTGTAGTAATTATCGCATTTAAGCATTTTAAAAAAGCATTTGCGCTCGATCTCCGAAGCAAAGAACATGTAAAATATACATATGTAAATAGTTGTCTCTGCGCCGACGTATAATATAGGTATATACAGGGTGAGTCGAATTCCCCAACAATTTGTAGACTTCTGCTTTCCACAAAAAAAAGAATTGCCATTGAAATAACTATATTTTTTCTTTAGTTTAAAGTCTACCATAATAACACTAAACAAAATATTTTATCACATTGATCAAAGTGAAACGCCCTGTATTTTGTGTGTATGTATATACGAGAAGGAAAACAGATATGTAAATTATGTATCTACATGTATGATGATAGATTAAAAACGACAAACACGAATGCAGGAAAGCCAGTCAAGTTTTGTGAAAACGAATAACAATTCCGGCTGTCTCTGCTGTTCTGTATAAATGTAAACTGATAATTTATCCATGGAATGATGTTATAGTGAAATAAAAGTGATTTCAATATTTAATCGACTGTGATTTTAATCAGAAAGGTTCTCTGCAGAATTTGAATATTTAATAATTTTGTAATTAATTTTTCAAGACTAATTTTTTGCAGATTAATGGAAATGAGAGCAATTTTTTAGTCTCGGAGATGCTTGTTTTACGTGGGTCAATATTCATTAGTCAGTGAGCAGAAGAAAGGGTAAAATTCAACACATATATTGAGATATTTTATTTATAATTGGCGGCGCTGAGCGGGAGTTATACTGTTCGATAAATCAGCGCGCCGCCATCAGGCTTAAGACTTAATTAAAAATTTAGTCAAAAACCAATTAGCGGCCGCGGCAAATTAACATATTTTTAATTACCTACCGAACACTCCTCTACCATTTTCGACGGAACCTGCTACAGCATTACTTTCCAACTTTATTAGGCGAGAACCCTTCATCTTTGATGAACGCGCCGATGGCTCAAGAAAAATTGCCACTCTGACGATACTTTATTAAAGTATATTTTATGGAGAGTTGGGTGTAATAAAATTAGTAAAATTATACTTATCAAACTGCAATTAACTCCCGTGATCGTTAATCCTACTTAATTCATGACCACATGTAAAATAATTTTTCAATTTGCTTGTCGAAATTTAGAAAATCTGTTTACTGGAACTTTTTATTATGTTTTCGATCGTAGAATATTGTAATTTACCAATTTACCAATATTGTAATATTGTAATATTGTAATTTACCAAGAAACCAAGTTCTATGAAAACACAGTTTTATAAATACATAGTAAACTTTAACTGGAAATTCGTTTTAATAGTTTCTGCGGAAAAGAATCCCAGGTTGCATTCCTTCATTGCAATCGATTAATAAATTAAAGGTGAACTTTACGACAGATAACATAAACCGATTTTTCAACATCAGCTAAACGTTTGCTTTAATGTGATAATAATCTCGAATTTAAATGTAAGATCTCTCGTCGATAAGAAATAACACGTTTCAACAACTCACTTGTGCAATAGGTACATAAAAATTGTATCTTACAGGATCATACCCTCGATCTTGTCTGATATTATCAACATCTATATGATGTTTTTTTTTCTATTTAGTCACAGGACATTATTTTCATTCATAGAGACGTTAAAATTTAATATCGAATATGATTTAGGTTAATTTTTTTCATTGTATAAAAATTAAATTCCTCTTAAAAGTGTATCAAGACATTCAGATGAGTGATTGGTTTCTAAATTTGATTTCGGTCAGCAAGAAACTGCGATCTACTTTTTATAAAACCAGATTGCACCGTGGCAATTAATTACAGGCTAATTAGAAATGCAGTGTTAAAATAAAATGTTAATTATAGATAAATTAACATTGCTGACTGGTTGAATATTTGATTAAAGTGGACTAATTTACCACACAAATTTAACAAATTGTAACTCAGCGTTTCTCGACAGAAATGCTTTCTCATGAATAATCTCTGGTAATGAGGCAGCTAGGAAACGCAAATTCAGTGTATAGACTCAGGCAATTCTTTTTTCTCCGAACGTGATCCGTCTCATCAGTGTCTACTTAGGATAAAATAGTGGTCCGCAAAGTCCACTTATTTATCTTTTTTTTTTACCTCAAGACCTTGGAATTTCTAGACGAGTTGTCTGAGAACTCGTCTTTTCTTGTGGATTGTTCCGGGGTCACGAAAAATGAATGTCCCGTTAGGAAGATTCAAAATAGGCGCCAGTTATTTGTTTGAAATGCAATAAAATTTTTTTCTGGCTTTAGTGCACATATGAGTCTATGAGAAAATATACGATCCCGGCTCTATCTATTAAGCTGCAGACATAATCGCTGTGTATACACATAGACGAGTGAGCGGGCCACATACGAACGCTGACAATTAATTAAAGAATAATTTCTTGTCTTTGCGATACCCGGAGGAGCGTCGGCAGTTGGCGGCCAATTATGCCACGGTACGAGCGCGGAATACGAAATAGCCGCCTCGACATTGAACAGACTGAAACCTCGCTGCACGTCCCTTTACTATACAGTAGCTGAGTAACTTGCGAGTTCGACGAAAGCCAAAGCAAAGGTCGTTAAATGCACCGCGGGGTCTTAAACGCCAGAGATACACGAACCCTCTTCTACGTGTGAGATGAATTTTTTGTTATCAGAGATTCGTCAGGTTCAGGTAGTGTTCACACGATTGGACAGTGATGACTTTTTAAACTGGTGCACAAAGAAAGCGCTCTTTCGTGATTCAGCACTCGATCCAACTACCTATATACAGGGTGTCTTCTTGACCGTTAGCGCAGAAAAAGTCTGAGTACCGTGAACCAATATTTCACTTAATTGCGACACTGTAAGAAATCAGGAACATTTGGGGGGGTTTCAATAATTCATGCTTGGGAGCAAGTCTGAAATTTCATTTTGGTGGTTTTTTTCTATGAACGGGTGTTTCTAATTCTATGTGTGTTTAAAGGTCTTTGATATTGAAAAAATCATATTGATTAAAAAACACAATTATACTGTAAAAAAGTCTTGTTTCAAACCAAAAATTGGGCCTAATTTAATGTGTAATACTTTTAAGGGGAGTTTCTACCTTTTAGGCCTAAAAAGTTGAGCAATTTTCAAAAATTTATTTTAAAAAAAACTTATAAAGATGGATGAATGAAATTTGGCAT
>JBAGKK010000253.1:1902650-1914270 GCA_037177015.1 Euceroptres primus
ATATATTAGGATGGTTCACAAAAAACTTGTTTTTATTTTTCGGTGGCTGTACCGCAACACTTTGTTCCTTTGGGTGAGAAAATACGCTCCTAATTTTTTCAGACATTTCAAAAGAAATTTAAAGATTGCGAGCATCAAAATATAAAAATTAATATTTGCATAGTTTTCGATTTTTAAAAAATATACATATCAATTTTAGAGAAATATCTTATGAATAAAAATTGTAGCTAATACAAAGGACAAAACTCTCATTTTGTGTCCGAATGAAAAAAAATTTATTTGGCGCCAGTAAAAGGCATCAAATGTACGATTTCTTATGAACAGACAGATATCAGAGCATAATTGTACCCCTAAACATTTTTTGTAAGGATTGCCAAAATTTTAGGACCTTCCCCATGCAATACGGAAAAAATGTATACACTCATCGCTCGTAATAAGGCCAGCCTCGCGGATAGACGGCACTATAATGAGTACGATTAAAATCCAGTTTGAATCGGATTTAAAGCGACGAGCGAGCACTCTTATCTCAACACTTAGGATCGCGTATATAGTCTCTGAACGTACAAAAGTAAATGCACAGAGAGTCGCGATGTAAACAACTTCTGGCGGCCCTGACTGCCCGAGCGATGGCACCGTCGCGGGACGCTCAGGGGGGGGGGGAGAAAAGCAATCAAGCGTGAAGAATCTTGAAGCCGGCCCTATTAAGGCCGTCATTATTACGCGCGATGAGTGTAATAGATATGAGATGAAAAATTTAAAGCCTGGGCATCAGAAAAATATTTCTGAAAAAAAAATTTTTAACAAGGCTTTTAATGGTTTCTCCATTACTGAAATTTGGTAAAATAGCAATATACATAAATAGGAGGTAAAAAGAATAAATTATGTTATATAAAATTATTTCTAAAAATAGTTTCTTATATTCACGATAAACGTACAGTTGAACAATTTAAACTTCCCTTGTGAAGAAAAATGTTACATACTATCATTTATCTTTTCTAATATTGTATGTTGATTTTGGCTTTAGAGTTAAAATAAATAATTCAATTAATTTTTAATTGAACCAAACGTTTCGGCGATAATGGTAGCCCTCATCAGTGGTTATAGTTTATTCTGGAAAAAACATTTACATGAATTTTTTATCAGGGACGCAGTGTACGAATGTAGTTTAAAAAATTTTTTTTGGCTGTTTAATATTCTTGGTGAATTTCACAGCTTAAATGTTGTGAGAAATTGTTAATTTGGTCTAATACAAATTAATTGAATTATTTATTCTGATTCTAAAGCCAAAGTTAACATACAATATTATAAACGGTATAATACATATTTACTTAAGACTGTATTATACCAAATTAACAATTTGTAGAATATGCACTATGATGTAGAGGAAATAAGAAATAAAAATCTCTTATTGTCCTTACAATAATTGGAGAAACTTATTTGATAGAATCAATTCATAAATTTTTTTGTCCAAGCCATCAGTTTTCATGCATTTTTCAAACGAAGTAGACGTCCAAACAGAACCGCTCCAGAATTCATTCTGTCAGAATGCATACGGATTTACCAACTTTCACAAGGTTAGTTGACAAAAATCTCATTAATTACAAGTCGAATTTCAAATTTGGATACAATCTCATATTTACCACTTCATTATATTGCATTATAAATTTCATTTGTTGCTTAAAACAAATAAGTTCACCCAACTGTTGTAGGGACAACACGCATTTTTGATTTTGTTCAAACATTGCCAAAAATATTTAAGACTGTACTAAACCCAATTTGAAAATTCTAATATTATATTATAACAAACAAAAAAATTTATTAATTGCTTGGTAATTGTTTGGTTTGTCTAATTATTGTAAGGACAATAAAATATTTTTATTTCTTATTTCCTCTATTTCCTATTTTCCTTATATACTCCCATACTCTACAAAATTACTTAAGACTGTATTATACCAAATTAATAATTTCTTACAACATTCAAACTGTGAAATTCACCAAGAATATTAATTTGCCAAAAAAAATTTAAACTACTCGTTTAATTTTCAATTTTTAATTTTAATTTAATTTTAATTTTTAAACTATTCGTACACTGCATTCCTGATAAAAAAATTTTATAGATGTTTTTTCCAGAATAAACAATAACCACTGATGAGGGCCACCATTGTCGCCGAAACGTCTGATTCAATAAAAAATTAATTGAATTATTTATTCTGATTCTAAAGCCAAAGTTAACATACAATATTATAAACGATTATTCTCATCGAGGGTCAATATAATCCCTCACTGAGTACTATTATTTATCTATATTTTCTTATATCCGCAACAAATATACGCTGTTTTATACATTTTAACTTTTACTAATTATGAATATTAGGGTGAGTCCAGAATGGGAGGTTTTAGTTGACATAGTTTTAGTCTTAAAACAGTCGTAACGTCTAAAAATTTCTTTAAACCAGAAGTGACTAACATTGCGCAGTTCATTTGTATGTTTGTTGCGAATATTAAAAAAGGATTTTAAATAACATAAGTTATTCTCCCTTTCTCCTATTTATATATATTGTTATTTTAGCAAATTTCAGTGATGGAGAAACCATTAAAAGCCTTGTTAAAGAAATTTCTTTTAAAAATATTTTTGTGGTGCCCAGGTTTTAAATTTTTCATCTCATATCTATTATATATTTTTTCTCTATTGTATGGGGAAGGTCCTAGAATTTTTGCAATCCTTACAAAAAATGTTTAGAAGAACAACTATGCTCTTATATCTGTTTATTCCTAAGAAATCGTACATTTTATGCCTTTTACCGGCGACAAATATTTTTTTTTTCAATCGGACACAAAATGAGAGTTTTGTCCTTTGTATTAGGTACAATTTTTATTCATAAGATATTTCTCTAAAACTGATATGTATATTTTTTAAAAAATTCAAAACTACGAAAATCTCCATTTTTCGGTAAATTTGATGCTCGCAACCTCTAAAATTTTTTTTTTAAATCTGAAAAAATTAAATGTGTATTTTCTCACCCAAAGTAACACACTGTCGCGATACGGCCGCCGAAAAATAAAAACAAGTTTTTTGTGAACCACCCTAATATATATATATATATTTATTTTAAGTTTTACAAAAAAAAATTTACAAAGTTTTTTAATCAATATCATGATCTTGAGAGACAGTCATAGTTGGAGCGCCGTTCATCGCGGCGGTCCATGGTGGAAGTGATAACTCAGTTACAAATCATCTGAAATTAAAAAATTGAGCTCGATTATTATCAAGAAACATCAGACTAGAATTTTTTAAAAAATATTTAAAACTTTGTTTTTTATAATAAAAAAAGAAAGAAAATTTGGCGGAAAAATGATTCTTTTATAACTTGGTCAAAAATTCTTTTTTTATTTCAGTTCTAGTCTATTCTACGCGCTAATATTTCCTGATGATAATCCCGCTCAATTTTTTAATTTCAAATGATTTGTACCTGAGTTATCACTTTCGCCATTGACCGCCGCGATCAACGGCGCTCCATCTTTGATTAAAAAACTTAGTAATTTTTTTTTGGTAAAGCTTAAATATATATAATTACATATGCGAAATTGCAATCATCCATCTTTATTAGTTGTTTAAAATAATTTTTTGGAAGTTACTCAACTTTTTAGGCCTACAAGGTAGGAACCCCCCTTAAGATCAGAGGAAGAGAGATAGACTTATGCACTTATACATTAGGGTGGATCGAAAAAAAAATTTTTTAATCAAAAATAATCTAGCACTGAAAAGCTTCATTTTTGGTCCCTTATAACCTGTGTAAAATTTGAAATAAATGGATCAATATCCTGAGGTTTCCCGCGGCAAAATAAGTTTAAAAAATTCTTTTTTCTCAGAGTTTTGGAAAAATCGCTAATATTATTTTATAATATGTCCAATTTTCAAAAATCTGTTGAGATGTTAATATTTTGAGTTTTTCTAGGAGAAAATCTCATTTTTCTAAACCTCATAAAACTAAAATGAATTTTTAAGTCTTTGCAAATCTTAAAATTTTTTTTGAGGAACTAGAAACTTTCGCGCTACTCAAAATTTGCCTAAAGAAATTGAGAAGACTTTAGCTTTAGAAAAAATTGGAAATAAACAAAGTTTAGAATCGGGTCAGTTTAAATGCAAAAGTCTTCTCAATTTTGTCTCAGGTAAATTTTAAGTGAAAGAAAGTTTCTAGATCCTCAAAAAAATTTTAAGATAATTTTCAAAGGTTTTGGAATTTATTTTAATTTTTTGATTTTTATAAAAATGAAATATTCTCCTAGAGAAACTCAAAATATTAAAATCTCACCAGATCTTTGAAAATTAAGTATATTAAGCAGATTATTTATAGAAAAAAATTAATATTAGCGATTATTCGAAAACTCTGAGAATAACGAATTTTTAAAATTCATTTTAGCCTTGGGGAACCTCAGGTCTATTTTTAAAATTCATTTTAGCCTTGGGGAACCTCATCGATCTATTTCAAAATTTACACAGGTTATAAGGGTCCCAAAATAAAGCTGTTCAGTGGTAGGCTAATTTTGATTTCTAAAATTATTTTCTTCGACCCACCCTTGGAGACAAAGTAGGGTAAAGTTGCCTAAGACGGGGACCCCTTAATATTTTTGAATCAAACAATTATATTCATCAGTCATGCATGTAGATGTATGCTCAGTAGACTTCTAATTACTTACAAAGTTATTTTTTTTATTGCAAGTAAATTAAGAATAATAGGAAGAAAAAATCATTTTAGCGCATTGAATAACAAACTTTTACCTATTTAAGAAGTCGTTATTTAATAGTTTTTAACGATATGAAATTGCAAGTAGTTTTTATTTCATGTACCTGGAGAAAATTCATTTGTGAAAGATTACTGAAATCAACTAAAACTTTCGGTAATATCAACCAAATTTTATTAACCAAAAAACTGTCAGGTGAATCAAATATTTTGATGTTCATAAAATAACTATAATATTTGGTTGAACCAACAAAGATTTTGTTGGTTCGACAAAATATTTTTCTGATTGTAATTACAGGTTTGAAAAAATTATGTGTGGATATCCTGCATGTGCAAATCTAAATAGAAATTCCATATTGAAATTTTACATCGCAAAATTTCATAGAGATTTTGCATAAGATTTAGAAGTTCCATCTGGATTTCAATTTGGAATAGAATTTCGTACATAATTATGTTACAACCATTCCATGGAAATTCTAGGTGGAAATCCATCTAGAATTTTTATATAGAATTTCCATATAGAATTTTTATATGTAAATTCCATACAGAAATTAGAAATCCCATTGGAAAATTCCATTTATAGAATTTAGAAATTCCATATCGAATGACACTTAAATTTTCAACAAGGAATTTTCGAATTCCACATTGGTATTTCCAAACGTTTCCAGAAGAAGTGGTTTCTGTAGAACTTTTGTTGCATATGCATCAACTTTTTCTAAAAAGAACCTCAATAATAATTAATACACCCCCCAGCATTCTACCCTTTTGTCTACAGAAAAAAACAAAGAATAAAGTTTACCTGGATTCCGGGGTAAAAATTACCTGCAACAAAAATTAACTTCACAGGATAAGTTTTACCCAAATATCGGTTAAATTTTCTTTTGTTTTTTCCATGACAACACATGAATTTTGAAAAATTTAAGTTGTCTGAATAAAAATTGATCTCTCTAAAAAGTTACTTGCAACAAATTTTATCCTTAGTTTTTTTTTTGTGATAACTTTACCAAAAAAAGCATTTCTTCACTTATACAAATCCCCTAAATTGTTTAGTCTAACCACTAAGTTATCATATCGCTCAAAAATCCCGCAAAAAAATCTATTAGCATCCGGAACGTGCCGCCGAAAGAACAAGACCTAGAACCGCGGGTCAAAGAATAAGGGTAAAGGATAATCAAAAGCCAGGGAGGAGGTTCCAGTGAAAAAAAATCCACAGTTAACGCGTGCATCGAAAATAGGGACCCCATTCAGTTTATCCAAATTAATTGGTCGTAAATTAAGCGGCTCAGACTGACGACCGCGCGGTGAAAAGAGAGGGACAGAGAGAATCGAAGCTTGCTGAAGAAACGAGATATAGTGAAAGGGTTAACAAGGTGATGGAGAGAGACAAAATGAGGGTGGAAGGGAGAGAGAGGAGTGGCAACGGGGGAAGGGAACAAGCGGGTAGGAGAAAAGGTGCCTGCGCACGAGAGAAAAAGCGAAAAAGGCGACGCTATCCGGGGACAGTAGCGCATCGACACGCCATTATGTGGCGGCTGGGACTAATTTATACAAGAGAAAGAGGAAGACGCCGCTTAAAGTCAATCTTGAGTCCAAGAAGGACGGAGAGATTACTTAAAAGAGAGGTCCCTAATTGGAAGCCAGCCACTGTTCTTCGGCATGTACCGATGCTTCGATTCATGTCCATTGAGTATTACGCGCTCCATGCACTGATGAACGATTTTTAACAGTGCACTGAAAAAAATGTTTGTTTGAATCAAACAAATATTTGTTTGACTATATATCAAACATAAAATTTGTTTTATTCAAGCAAATTTTGTTTGAATTAAACAAATTTTGTTTGAATTAAACAAATGTTTGTTTGAAACAACCAAAATCTTTGACCGCATAGCAAACCAACCTTTGTCTGATTTAAACAGACATTTTTTCCAGTATAACATTAAGAAAAATATCGAAATTCCTAAGCTAAAGTTTATAATTAATAAATAAACATAATGAACAATTTTTCTAAACAACAAACAATCATGAAGAATCCAGGAAAAATATCATGAAGAGAATAAAAGTTTGTACTTCACTGGGAAAAATGTGTGTTTGATATTTAATTAAAATAATCAATTAAATAATTGATATCAAACAAACGTTTGTTTGATATTCGGACAAACAAAGATTTTGGTTCATTCAAACAAAAATTTGTTTAATTTTAACAAAGTTTATTTGATTCAATGGTCAATTTGATCGAATGAAACAAATTTTATTTGCATCAAACCAATTTTATGTTTAATATACGGTCAAACAAATGTTTATTTGATTCAAACAAATATTTTATTCAGTGTTTCTTTACAATGTTGTCGAAAGTATTTTGATTGTGAATAAATTAGAATGAAGTTCTTTTAATGAATGAAATTAATGGAAAGGATCGAATTAATCGCGAAATATTCAGATTTCAGAGAAACGTAAGAGTGAAATGATTATCTTATTCATAATCGTGGAATCGAGACTATCTTTGGAGGAACGCAGACCTAAGTTTTCGGAATCTCGATTGCCACTTAGCTCAAGGTTATAAAACTCCGAACATCAAAGGCATAAAAACCGATAAAATTAGGAGAAGAAGAGACTGACGATGAGGGAGAGGTGGCATAAAATACCTCAAAGTGTGGCCGTCCGACACGGACGACAGCACGGAATGAGCTCATTAGACATGATTACTAGGGTACGGAGGCTGCTTTCAATGAAGCTCGAGTAGCCTGTACCGCTAATTAAACAACTGTTCTTTTCCTCATCAAAATTGCTCTCGGAAATAAATAAATCAACAAAGAATCAAATTAGGGCATTAAACAACCTATATGTGCTGCAGGTGTAAACAGCAGCAAAAAACAACTTTCAAAAAGAAATTTGTATTAAGAAAATTAAGTCATTATCTTTATTAATTTTTATATTAATTTTATCTGATATTGGAATCGCGGTTAAAATTATTGTTGAAATAAAGTTCTCCTAAAAGGGCAGATTTTAAGCGATGACCAAAAGTGCGAGCACCGTTATTATTTTCAATAAGCATTGCGCGTCGAGTACAAATCGTTTATCGGTAAGTGAGATCCGTGGGAGATGAGCTGGCAAGCGCAAATAAGATTTTCGAAATCTCGTTGGCCGATCACGTTCTGCGTCCAAGATAGAAAAACAGAGTCAGAATCCTGGGGCAATTAGTCGATATTTTAATGCGCAAAAAATGGGCTTCTCGTTATATCCCTGGTCCAGGCTGGACAGTCACCACTTCCCAAAGGACCACCAGAAAAACGATCACGGCTGCTCGTACGGCGCGGCACCTTGTTAGCGCAAAGATTCTGCGGTTGACGGCTCGGCACAATAACACGGACGTTAACCTTATTCTCGTTCACCGAGGTACCGGGTATCTCAGACTTGGCAAAATACACTAACAATTTCCATTAAGAAATATCGAACACGGTGGTATGGTACTGCTTCTTCAAGATTTTGCCCGACATTTTTACTACCGGCGTAAAACTCACTCTCCGATAAGTAACGAATGTATTTTTGCGAGAATTGACGGGTACTTGAAGGCAATTGAAATTTATTAACGAAATCAGACAGATGATAATATTTATTGACATTTCAGTCAATTTTAACTGAAAATTAGATAATTTTTACTAAAGTAGTCAGCTATGGATTTCACTAATGGATTTTACTAGTGGATTTAAGATAGATGACCCAATATCTGATCACTTTGACCTGCCACAGGTTATATTGGGGAAAATCAATTACAATTGGCATCAGTAATTTTTTATAAATATTTAACAACTTATTCTTTATTAATCGTGAGTAAAACACAAGCTACTAAAGTGGGACGACTGAAAAATCCCAAAAAAGAAAATTTCCGAAGCTGCAAAATTCCCGAAAAAAATTACCGAAAAAAATTACCGAAAAATAAAATTCCCGACATTGTAAAATCGCCGACAATTTAAAATTCCCAACACACAAAAATTCCCGACAGTTTATAGTATTACCGAAATTGAAAATTCCCGATACTGGAAAATTCCAGAAAAAATATTGCCAATATTCTAAAATCACCGATGCTGTAAGACCTTTTACATAAGACCTTTTTTATAGGTTCAAATTTTGAAAAAAACATAGGTACAATACTTTTTAGGCCATTTTTGTAAAAAGAATATTCATGATCAAGAATTGGTACATTCTATTTAAGAGTGTGCCCCAATGCCTGATCAAGCTCAATAAAGACTGTAATTCCAAGAATATTATGTCTTTCGAATATCATTTGGTAATAACGAATCTTTTTAAAATTTCTAACAAGTAAAATTATTAATTTCGTTGTATTTTTCTTGCATTTTTCAATAAACTAACGTAATCAAAAATTGGAATGTGGCAATTTTGAGCTGATCAGAAATTGGGACATACGCAATTTAGCAAACAATTGCTTCTAATTAATAAATTAACCAACATTTTTTAATTGATATAAGCTCATTTTAAAGAAAAATATCCAAATGATATGATGGATTCAAAATTTTAGTCTTAAATTTTATAGGAAATTTACATATTAAGAAATCTGCAGCACGTCTTCTTAAATTATTAAAAATTGGGACATCCACCTTGCCATGTTTTGTTTGCTTTCTTTTCACTTATATTCTACCATTAAGTTTTGTTGTTCGGAATTAAAAATCTTGAATATTTTATGTAGGGCTACAAACTGATGGAATAAAATGCATAAATGGCTTCATCTCTGAATCCTGATCCCAGCCTTTTCTGCCAACTGCCAAAGAAGGATGGTGACAGGCAGTGATGAAAAAGTTGTTCTGTAGTCAACTTTGCGCCATGTATGCAACGTGGGAAATCTCACTCTACACTATACAATACTTAGTAATCCTGGTATAAGATAAAAAAAAGAGAGCATGTTACTTGGAATAGTAGATATACTCCTCTTTAATTAATTTCTTTATTGAGCAATTGATACAGCGCAGTCTTCGAACATGGAGATATATTTGACTTAGCGAATTCTCTCCGAATGAAAATGAAAGAAAAATAATTATCCTTTTCCTAATCCTACAATACTCAGTACCAAATTGTCCATTGAGGAATAATGCAAGTTCAATTTAAGGGTTCCATTTCTTTTGAGAAAGTAATTATTCAATTGCCATAATTGAATAAATAAATGTATAAATATGAAATTAATTACCTACTCGTCAAACACTATGCCGATTAATCACTATGGTAATTGACATAACATGATAATTCATGATTTATTTAGGATCCTAATTAGCTGCGCCATTACAACACGCCCAGACGAGTGGATACACCTGTAACTTTGTACCCGGACAGGCGGAAACGATCGTTAAAAGGCGCACGCTCACAGGAGAATAAAACCCTTCCCAGGAAGACAAGCAATCGACGAAGGACGTCAGTGAAGAAAGGGAAAGCAAAAGGCATAAGGAGACGTTCGATAACCACCTATATATACCCTTTGACTATACTATATGTTCAGGATATTCGTGAACATCCCTACACCGTAAACCGCGATGACAATCTCTTCGCAGGACCAGCGAGGTGTGGTCCCACCGGTGAACAGCGGATTTCCAGGAACGCGAGCCATTAGACCTTCTGGCTGGTGTTATAAATTGTACATCGTTTAATTAGGCTCTCCTCTTCGTCGAGGCTTGACCGTGTCGGACCGCGCCGGTTATTTACCATTTACTTTGCCAGGGCCCTTATGTGGTATCTGGAAGCTACCGTGCATCAAATTGGGTCCGAATTCGACTCCTTGACAGCCGACCTTCTTCTAGGGAATCTCTAGCCCTCTTCCATCTCGTGCTAACGAAATTCTTCAAATTAAAATTTTTCGGGCATCAAAGCCCCGGCTTCTGTTTTTTTTCCACGTGATCTATGCGCTTCATTTAAAATACATTCTCCCAAGTCGTAATGTGAAATTTATCGTGCAAAAGAACTTTACGTGTGCTCCTTAAATTGATTGGGCTCTTGAGGCCAATTTCGGTACCTGCAAGATCATAATGAATACCTTCGGAGTAACAACTTATTTTGATAGAGACGTGACTTTAACGTAACAAATGAGGATTCCACTACCAAAATTATGTTTTTCAGCATACTGATTTATCAGGTTTTTATGCTGCAAAAGTGCTCTAACTATTGTAAGCATTTCAGCACAGTAATTCATTAAAGTTATTGTGATTCTCATTTCTCAGTTGATGCTAGAAACATAAGCATCTATAAATTAAACTGAAACATTAGGTCCACTTACCTTTACTGCAGATGGAAAACACAATGTGCTTCTGCTTGTAGTCATCAGCCAAATTTTCGGTTACTAAGTTCGCAGGATTATCTTATCAAAGTAATTCCCTAATTCATTAGCTTTTTTATATTAGTAAACAACTTCAGCAATTAAGAAATAAAAATACGATCAAACAAATTTTTCGTCAAACATATTTTATTGAAGAATTATACACAATCAATTTGCAACGAAGAGCTTTTTCTGAATCTATTCAGAACAACGAGGAAAATTTTTTCCTAAAGCGATGCGGAACAACAAGCATTTTATCATCAAAAACTCATCACTGACATTTTCAGAAAACATGTCGGATTCTTAAAATATAAAATCCACACAACGTGCAATTCTTTCTGCATTAAGTGCGATCAGTGAATTTAGCCATCAGGAATTCACCAATGAAAGCGATTATCGATAAGGTGTATCCACAAAGAAGCACTCCAAGAAGTATAGGCAGCTTCAATGAACTCATTTCTTCAATCACTTGGATAGCTTCTTTCTTCTTGTCAGTTGGATTGCCTAATGAATCTTTTTCCAACTTGTAAAAGATTCCTGACTGAACAAGCCTTTTTATCAAATC
>JBAGKK010000253.1:1914723-1931445 GCA_037177015.1 Euceroptres primus
TAAGCTTCTAAAGTTTCAATTTGATATCTCATTTCAGTTACAGATTTTTTCCGTGTACGTAAAAAAAGTCCAATCTGCCTTTTTATTACATAAATAATTAATTATAAACTTTAATTAATAAATTCAGAAAACTTGAATAAATAGAGCAAAGATTTTTTACCAGACTTTGACGAAGTTGATGTTCATTTAAAATGGTGACCTCATGTTCCGACCTCGGAAATAAAAACCGGATGGTTTTCGTTGGTGGCACTGTTTGGCGTACACTTGGCCCCTGAGCGGTGCAACTCTGAAATTTGAAGCGGCAAATCTAATGGTGCCAGAGGCGAGTCATCACGTACGGTTGGTCTTATGCGGACCATTAAGTGCCTGCAACAGGAAGAAAATAAAAAAATAAAAAAAAATAAAAAATGAACAAGTTTGCTAAACTCGTAGAGTCGGTTTTCGTTCATTAGTTTACAGTCTTGTGACGTCGAAGGATGACGTCGGATATTAGCCTCCAGCGGTGATTCCTGTGCTTAAACGTAAAATAAGAGAACCTTCGCCGATTTCTTTACCTCCGCGTGGAGTGAAGGAGGAATGCTGCTTGGAAAAAAGATCTAAGGAAGAGATTATGTTCCTCAAAAGCCTTTTTTAATGTCAAATATTAATAATTCCGGATATTAATATACATAATATGCAAATATAACAATTACTATATTGATATAATAAAATTGACATTCAATATTTTATGACTAAATAGTAATTTTAGATTGTAATAATGATAACAAAACAGAGAATAAAATATATGCTGATGAATAAACCGTAGAAAACTTGAACGAAAATCCATCTTCTTGTATCAAAAATTCACTTGTACCAAGTGATGTATACTTTGCAGAACCTGTACACGTCACATGCGATGCTTGAATATTGCATGCAGACGAGACATTTCATAGACTTGTCGGCAATAACGCAGCTGTTTATTGCCCACGCGAATTAATGTTAATCAGATCAAAGATAATTGTCGTTCTTGAGGCCGTTGAAAGTATACATGGATCCATCTAAAGATATATATGTGCACGTTGCAATTTAAGTACCATTCGGTCTTTTACGAACAGATAATAAACCAGTTTAGTATTTTTGTCTGCAAAAGTCCTCTTAGCGTGTATACTTTCGAAAGTTCATAAAATTTCAATTATTCAATTTGATAGACTATCCAGATATATAATAATATACTTCAGTAACTAGTTGAAACATTTTAATATTCGATTTCTTTGGATCGCTTTAAGATATCGAAATTATTTACATTCATGAAATATTATTAGTTTCACTTTCCCAGATTCGATGCTGATGCAACGATGGTGTTGATGGTTTCGAGACTGACAGAGTCCGTCAGGACCAGATTCGATAAGGTCGTATCAAGAAAGTCGCTAACGTTCCTCCACTGGGTAATTTCCTGCGTTTTATGAACCGCTTAAGAAGTAGAGGTTTCACGATCAGAGTGGAATTAGGACACTTATCTATGTTTGAAGATCAAATAGCAAAAAAAAACGGAGGTAAAAGCAACCAACTACCGAAAAATCGACAGTGCAATTTTAGCACTTTAAAAACAAAGTCTTACTTTAAGCCCAAAATTAATCTGAACCCGATTAAATTAGCTTAAATATGGGCTGAAATTAAGACCAAATGGAAAGTCAGACTTTTGGAAAGAGACAGACTTAAACTCTTTACACGGAGAAAAGGACAGTAAATTTTAAGATTACTTTAGGACTTTATTTTTGCTGTGTACTTTAGATTAAGCATCCTGATTTTCGTAATTTATGCATAATCTCCTAGTTTAGATGATTTTCGTCTACAAGGACGAATTTAAGTGCATTTTAGGAGAGAATGGCGATTTATCAGTATTTTGTTGAATCGTTTGTACATATACGACGGTGACTCGAGAACAGCAGTCGGTTAATATTGACTGGCAGTGGTTACGCGTGCGCCAAGTGGTGGGGATTCACTATTACCACCCCATCACCTCCTCCCCCTCATCGCGTTTCTCTTTCTTACTCATTCTCCATCTCTTTTTCTCTTTTCCTCTACCTTTTTTATCTCTCTTTTACTCTCCTCTCTCCCTCAATTACCACCACTACTTTAACTTACCCTTTCAAGCTCAGCTTACCAGAGACCAATATTATAAAGCTCATATGGCGCCTTCTCTCGAAGCTCACTTCACGACAATTATGTTCGTGCTTGCATGGCGGTCGACAATTGAAATGATCGGAATTCTACTGCTTTTTCTGGCCAGACATACCTCATTTCATGTCAGAGTCGACTATTTGTATGAAATGAGCTTTAAAACGTATGGGTACAATAAATCACTGTGCTATGGTGGTCTCTTGTTTTTAGAAAGAGATTTATTTATTACATTTATATGTATATTGTGCTTGCATTTCATTATTGATAATATATCAATTCATTTGCTGAATACAAAATACATTATATTAATGTATATTATTATTATACATTAATCATTATTACACAGTATCATCATTGATTTATTTTGATATATATATATATATATATATATATATATATATATTGATATATTTAATTATATGAATGGGCGATTGCCAAAGAGTTGACCATATGATGCACAACTTTAGGAATGTAAGTAGGAATTTAAATCATTTTCGGCGAGTTTGAGAGGAAAAAATGAAGTTGGACGTCCCTAACTTCAAAAATCACTAGGTTCGTAATGTATGACATTCGACCTTGACAATATAAATATTTGAAGAATCTTTTAAAAATATTCTAAAAACAGATAAAAATTATTTAAAATATGGAAAACATCTGTGATTGAGCGATTTATTTGATATTGACAACACATCTTCAATATATTCTCTTGTTTAATAAAATTTTGAGTTAATAGTTCGATAAATATGACATTTTGTAAAACGTATTGTGTAAAAATAGTGATTATTATTGACTGCTATTTCGAAATACTGATAAGAAATCGATGATCAACTATATATAAATCTTCATTATCCTAAAATTAACAAAGCTTCGTCGTATTTTGAAAAATTTGAATCACAATCTTCGAGTTTCATCCTAAAATACCAAAATCGTAAAACCTGACACAAAACTTGGTGACAAACTTTGGAGCAATTTTTCGCATCTTTAACTGTAAAATATTCAACTTATCATACCATAACCATCTTTTTCAACCAACTTTTTCAACTAATTCCAATCGATTTTCATAAGCTCAAATTATTAAAGAAAATATTTTTGATATTATTTACCAATTTTCTATTTTAAATTTGTAGTTTAGGACATCGCGTAAGCTGACATTTTTCAAACATTTTTATTTATAATTTTTAAACGAAGTCGTCTAAAATTTTGAGACTCTCCTAAATTGTGCCCTGATGTAAGTAGTTTGCTCAGATATATTTAGAAAAAATTAATTAATCACAGGATTTGTGAAAAATGATAGGGACTTAAAATGGTCAAATTTTTGGCAATCACCCGAATATTCATTTTAATTAATTATAGATATAATTTACCTTTTATTACCTTTTCATTTAAAGCCCATTTCCCATTTTTATAAATTATAAAACAATGTTTGTCTTTCTAAAATCGTACTACCGATAGAATTGAGGCCATTGGAAAAAGGGCCTAGTGATGCACGTCAAGACAAGAATTTATTGATTCTCGAGTTCTATCGCTTGATATTGAAAAAATATTGTCAACGCGATTTTTGAAACTTCTTTTGCTTATTCTCGCTTGAGTGCATTTAAAAGGGCCCATAGCCTATATAATAACATAGGGTTATGGGCCCTTTTCCCATCAATGGTCTCATTTTTATGATCACTTTTCGGCACAGACGTTTATTTCAGTTTATATATATTAAATTATATTTTATAAACAATATTAAACAGAAATAAGGAACAACTCATTTTTCTTGGAACACTTTATTTTGTGCAGCAAATTTTTTCACAAAGAAATGCATACAAACGTTTGAAAACCTTAATGAATCTAAATTCGTCATTTTACTAATTCAACAGTGACTGAATTCTAGCCATGGCAATTAGTAGAATTCTACTAACAATTAGTGTAAAATTACTAAAATGTTAGTAGATTTTTATACAATTAGTGTAAAATTAACTAAAATTTTAGTAGATTTCTACAATTAGTGTAAAATTACTAAAATTTTAGTAGATTTCTATTGATTCACCAATAGACACGATAACCGAAATTTCAGTAAGCATCACTGAAACTTCAGTTATCGTTTCTACTGGCGAATCAGTAAACAACTACTGAAATTTAAGAAATTTAACGCTATGTAATTATCAGTATAATTCTACTAATTGCCATAGCTAGAATTCAGTCACTAATGAATTAGTAAAATTTGACTAATTCAGATTAAGAGAGTAAAGTAAGGTTACCTAAAAGTGAACCCCCTTACGATTTTTATGTCTAGAATTTTATACAGTGCTCTGACAAATCTAAAGCAAATAATTTTAGGTACATCAACTAATTCCTTATAAGATCTTATAATAACAAATTTATATAATTACGCATAGAGGTGAAAATAATTAATTTTCTAAAAAGCTTATTTTTCAGATTTTGGAGATGGGTTTCGCAAATGGACCTCTATGAAAACTCGAATTTAAAAGCGTTTTATAAAATAATTATAATCAGATATTTCAAACATTGACCTGTAAAGAAGTTGCAATGAGTAAATTCACTGCTTATCTATTAATTTTGTAGAAAAAAAACCGTTTTGCAACCTGTCACATCACCACTTGAAATTTTGACTTTTTCGATGACAAATGAAAGTTACCATACAAAACGTAGAGGTTTATAAAAGTTATTTCTAAAGATGCAGGATTTTCATACTGAACACGCAAAATCTTGTACCATTATTGAAAGCATTAAGAATTAAACAAAAATACAGATTGTACAAAAAAGACAAAGCCTAATCGAAAAATCGTTAGTTGTGGAAGACGGTATTTCTTGGATATAAGACGTGTTGGAAATGTGCTCTTTAATTTGCAAACAAAATTCTTTGGAATTCTCACAAATCTAAAATCCAATCAAGAGCCTCTAATGCTTTCCGAATTATGTGCGATGGCAAGCAGGTTTGAAGAACTTAGCCATCAGCACTTCTCCAATGAATGCAATAATCGATGCAATATATCCCACAAGCAATATTCCAAGAAGTAAAGGAAGCTTCAAGGAACCCATTTCTTCCAACAATCTCAAAGCTTTGCTTTGCTCTGAAGTTGGATGTCTTTTTGAATCTTTTACTAGCTTGTTGAAAATTCCAGAGCACATCAACCTTTCTATCAAAATGTTAAATCGTTCTGCATAAGGTGATCCTGGTTCCAGCAGGAAACCTTGTACAGTTGCGAATACAGCTTCTGGAACGAATTTCATCAGCGGTCGACCTTGATCATCCTTATACTTCTCCATTAGCATTGCTGCTACGGTTTTTCTTCCGATACATGCAAATTTCTCCTCTTTGGCCATTTTTTCTAAACACTCTTTGACTGTCTCAGCACGAAGATTGCTTTTCTTCAGCATAACGACAACAGGGTCATCTTCAGAATCTGATATAAGGTTGATGACGTTGGATGCAGCAATCAGTTGAATCTTGGATTCGCCTAACTCCTTCAGCGAGCCAAATTCGATTTCTGATTCTTCCAGGTAATGCAGATCCGTCATCGCTGCATAGATATCGGATGAGAATATTATGCTGATGACGACAATGCTTCCAAAAATCATTCGTTCTTTCAGTTCTCGAGGCAGCTCAGGTATCGTCAGGCTGAGAATAGCTTGAATCAAGTTGGGATACTCCCATATTTGCTTATCGAATTTCCAAACTCGTGCAATTATGCAGATGATTATAACGATTAGACCAGTGCTCACTGCCGTGTATATGAATGATTTACCTACCCAGAAGGAGATCTCTTGGCTTCTTATAACTGGTACCACTGCACTGTATTCCGCTAATCCGAAAGTGGCTATGTCATTGACTTCCTTATTGCAAGCGGATGAAACATGAATAGAACGGACGCTAATAAACTGAAGTTTATTATGCAACAGTTGATAAAAAAGCCCCGTTGTCTCATTCTTGTTGCAACTGAATTTTCCGTAATGCTCTTTATCATGTGAAGGTAAAACCATCGTAAACTTCATCTTTTCGGATAACATCTTTGATACCAGAACATCTGATCCAGAAGCGTTGACAGGATATCCGGTTGAGTTTCGTTCCACGAAACTGTAGGGAGGACGATTAAACATTCCTACTTTCATTTTGTAACCATTCATGTCAAGAAGCTTGTTTGGAAACAGTTGAATCTTTGATGAATAATTTTGCTCCTTGTATTCATTACTGAACGGATTGTAGTGATGTAACGTCGGAATATCATGAGTTGTCATAAGTTCACTTCGATGATCTTGAAGGATTTTCAGGATGCTGACATCCAGGAATAAGTTATTCCAAGCATCATGCAGAAATTTTTCGTATGCTGACTTCTGTTCAGTGCCAGACAGATGGATGATCAAAACGTACGGGCGTATCCGTGAGGCTGAAAGACCCTTGATGAATTTTATTGATTCATCAGCTTTAGTCAAAGTGACTTCATTGTTGGTAGCTTCGATTATTATGAACATTGTTGTGCTCCGAGGATTGTTGAGTGAAGTTACATTTGCAAAATCGAGATTTTCTTTTCTAGCTTTCTCGAAAGACGCGCTGATAATTGGAATCTTTTGTTCGAGTTTATGGGCGATTTCGTGAATTTTTGGATTTTTCGATTGTTTGTTGAAGATCAACATCGTTTGGTGAACGTTATGCTTACTTTTGATATCTCTTTGTACTTGATTTATCCAATTCATTTCATTGTATTTACAAGTCACATCGGCAATCACATAATATATAAGATAGAAGAGACTTGCAACATTTACATTAATTATCATTTAGTTTCACTTTACAACGAATCCGCTTCTACAAAAACTTCCGTCCTCACTGATTCCATTCTCTTTTACAAATAAACTGTGTTTATTTTACGTTTACTAGGTGATGGAAAAGATAGTTGTGTTTCCTTCACGGTTACTAGGTGATGGATAAGACAGCATTCATATACTTTTGTGCAATTAGACAAGAAAGAAAAGTGTTTCAAATCGTAAATAGTTATTGTACTCTCAAGGCTAGAATTTATTTTTTTTTTATTGAAACTAAGTATGGGGTATAGGTGTTTTATGCCTGCGCTGATGTGTCCTTACGATGTTGCTTATTGCATTGTATTCACGGAAGACAGTTTATTCGTCGAGTAAACTGTAATCACAACAGTTTACCATGCAAACTATATGCTAAGCTATACGTGACCCTGCAAAATAATATTTTATTTTTTCTTTGTCCTGGCAAATAGTGTGGAGAAAAACACGAATTATCGATCATCAACATTCATATTTTATGAAAACAGTAAAGTACAATATATAGAAATGTATGCGAAGTTGAAGAAAGTAATGAAGAAAAATGCATTTGAAAAATACAATAAATAATACGTGTAAGCTGTACATTAGGAAGAGAAGGCTTTTCAAGCTAGAATGGTAGTGTTTTTACTTATTCGATGCTATGCAACGAAAACTGCAAATCAGACATTATTTAGTTATTAAGATATTTCTCTTTATCTAGTACAGGAACTTATCTAAATAATGAAATCCATATTACACGTAAAAGTTTTCTACATTTTCAGTACCTAATCTTCTTTTCAATTAGACCAGCTGTTACCTTAATTTGTATTATTTTTTTTGTGCAGAATGATGAAGTTTTTAAGAGATGAATTAACATAATTTTAAATAGTAAATTATGCACACTAGTTGTTTTTTTTGTGTTTCAGGCAACACACGGAGAAAAAAATTGTTAAATTAACAGAATCATCTGTTAAAATAGGAGCAGCAATACTTGCTTTATCCACTGCGATTCGGAAATTTTTCTATCACATAAGACATCAACAATGACATGCAAAATAACATAAACGATATTCGTCACTTTTGCATTAATTAGCATTGCATTTTACTTTGAAATTTCTAAACAATTGATTCTCGTTTTAGTACTAATTTCGTTTTAGTACTAATTTTCTTTTAGTATTAATTTCCTTATTACTTCCTTCCTGCTTCCATTCCACTCAAAAAATGAGTCAGAACTTGCAATTCTAATATTTTAAGTAAACGAGACTCGTTGATTTTATATTAATTAACATTACATTTCACCTTTTGTTAACCGATTCCTTATTCGTTTCATTTTCTTTAGCTCATCTTTCGTTTTACTTGGATCTTCAGGACTTCACTCTTTTCATTCCACACAAGAAATGAGAATCGTAGCTTGCAATATCAGTAACGAAAAGCTTATGGACAGGCAATTTCTAAATTACCCAGCCCACTTTAATTTTCCATTTCACTCGACTTCTAAATTTGTTTCATGATCTTTGGTTTTGAGGTTACAATGTTACTGTTTTTATGTAGTGGTTGCTATACAAAAAAGCATTAACAAAGAGTTTCTAGAAAATTTCCAATCGACACTCTATTCTTATTTTATTTACCATTATGTTTCTCAATTTATGATAGACGTGACCAACTTTGCTGGTACCATTAGAAAATGGCGCTTTGTATACCAATTTGTTTAAGTGTAAAAGAACATAAGCTGTGTTAAAAAATAAACAATGATGAACTGCAGCTATGGTAAATTAGTGTACCTAGACAACAATAAAATTACACTTCTTCAAGTAGAAATCGAATCCTATTCTCTAAAAACGACCCTATTCTCTAAACACCGAAGCCAAGATTATCTAAATTCAAAGATATAAGAATCAATTTTTTATCATGTCCTTGTCCAAATTATTTCATCATGAGAGAGATTCGTATTCGGCTGTCGTATTTTCGTAATAATTGCTACCGATTCTCCGCCATGCTGCATTTCCAAGTTTTTACCACCTTGCTCCAGCCCTCTCTAACTCGAGGTCTCCCTTCCCCTCATGCTTATACTCCATCCTTTTCTTTGTTGTTATTCCAACCTCGGACACTCTCCCTCTCCTTTCTCTCTCTCTCTCTCTCTCTCTCCCTCTTTGATTCACCCCTACTCCACCAGGTTCTTTCTTCTCTCTCACTCCCCTAGCAGGAACATGGCCGTTTCAGTGGCGCAATTAGAGGCAGCCTGCGCGCGGGCGTGCTGACTACAATATCATTAAGATAGCTCCTCTCTCTTCGTTTTGTACCCTTTCTCTATCACTCTCTTTGTCTAAAACACTGTTTTCCTTCCTCTTCTCGCTCTCCTGTCTCTCTTTATTTGCCCCTCAGCTTCGCGAGAGACGAAGATACAGCAGAAGATAATTGCTTAATTGTCATCCCCCATCGGTACTCGGTCCGCCCATTCTGGAGTCAGCTTCCCACTTTCGCTCGTTTGCACGATCACCGTATTAAGCCAGGTTCGTCGCTATTTTCTATATAAGGCGTTTATTTTTATTTAATCTAATTACTGTTTTATAGTCCTTAACAATGGAGATAAATAATCACTCTTGATTTCGGACGTTATTATATTTATTGGACAACTTGTAGCCAAAACCAATCGATCGATTTTGTTCAAACTTTGCAAAATAACGTAAAATTAGAGGTATGAATTAGGGATACAATACGTACAGTACACACAGTACATACATACAGTTTCTCTTTTAAAGAGAAACTGATATTAAAAGATTCAAAAAAGTTAGGTCGATGTTTATTTAAAAATTATCGATTTTAAGTATGAAAAAAATAATAAGATGTTATCCAAAAATTAATGAAATCTCATGAAAAACACGTCGTGTGCAAAAACATTGCCAGTTCTTATATTAATTGAATATTAATTTTTCATAATGATTAAATGTAATTTTATTTGACTAGGAATTTACATATCTCAAAGAGTCATCCCATGCAATGACAAACACAACTGTTCAGAAAATTCATTTTTCGATTACGAATGGTTCTTGGTCGTCCAAATAAATGTAATTAAATTTGCAAAATAGAAAAAAGGGTACACTGTTAGAAATTTCCATGGCAATTTTCAGAGACATGAGACTGAAGCTTTATGCAGTTACCGTTTCTGAAATCTCAGTTACAGTTTGATAAATTTCAGTTACAATTTGGTAAATTTAAGAAAAACTTAGGAAAATTCAGTTACATTTTGGTAATTTTACGATACTTGTAACTGAAAATTCTGAAACTTGTAATTGAAAATTCTGAAATTTGTAACTGAAAACTCTGAAACTTGCAACTTAAAATTCCGAAGCTGTAATAGTAAAAATTTTACGTTCAGGTATAACTGAAGCTTTATGCAGTTACATGAATTTCAAAATTTAGTTACAGTTTGATAAATTTCAGTTACAATTTGGTAAATTTAAGATAAATTTAGGAAAATTCAATTAACATAATTTGTAATATTCCTGCAAAGTTTTAATCTTATCGGAGCAGAATTATTGTAGTCAGTAGCGTCTTCATGTTCAAAATCGATAATTTAAAAATAAAAATCGACCTAACTTTTTTCAATCTTTTAATATCAGTTTCTCCTTGAAAAGCGACAATGAACCCCCTAATTTTACGTTTCGTTTGAAAAGTTTACATAGAGTCGATCGATTGGTTTTGGCTGTTGGTTAGTGTGCACGTTAAAATTACTTTAAAAAAAAAAACACTTAAAAAGTAAAATAATTCGGGTAATGTATGTAAATCAATGTATTAAAAATTCCTTCAAAAGTTTTCTGCAATTTAGTACCATTTTGGTGTAACAAAAGTTTCAGACTGATTGATATAGTTTACCAAAGTTACGTCAAAATCGGTACATAAATAATTATGGACCGATTTTAAAGACAGATAAAACCGATAAAAGACCATTTTTTCTTAAGCCTTTTTTTTTGTAATTTCGAATTTCAGTCATTTCTGTAATTTTCAATCGTTGTCGCCAAAACTTTTTAAAATTGTGTACCCATCGATTCGGTGGGTCTCTAGATGACTTTTTCTGATCTATCTGATCTATTGTTTTGCTTTTGATTCCGGGTGTTATTATATTTACTGACGCAGTTTCGCTCTATTAAGGCGGTACGATTTGCTTCAAAAAGAAGTATATAATAGATTTTCAAACTTGCTAGTAGGGAAGATTAAATATAATAATAAACATGATAATAATGTAATGCTTTTCTGATAACAGGGACACCAGCGGTTGAGTAGTTCAATTTTACGGGAAATAGGGGGATACATTTTCGAAATGAGGGGATTTTTTTCAAAAAGGGGGAAATTATTTTTGATTTAAAATACCAGGGGAGTAAATAAATATTAATAAATGGAATGTTTTTATAAAAAATCTCAAATTTTATTAACAAATAAAATTATATGTCTTGTTTAAAGGTCTTAATAACTTCAAACTAAAGAACGGATTTTAGAAGCAGGAAAAAAGGAACCAGAATTAATTTCAATGCATTTTGGAAGAGGAAGCAATACATTTTTTAGAAAAAATTAGTTTGCGTCAAAATTATTTGTCTAATAATAATTATTTGGCATTTTGTGTTTTTTCTTTAAACTTACTAAACATTCGCAATTTTTATCCAATTTTAATAAACAATAGATCAGTTTGTTCATTGGAACATTCTCAGGGTGTCTAGTGATCAGGCCATTTGAAATTCCCGGGTTTTTCTTGGTTTTTTCCCGACTAAATTTTTCATTTTCCCGGCCAATGTTACATTTTTTATTTACAATAACGTATATATTATATGTATTTTCTTCGTGTGAAAAGTCCAATTAATAAAAACATCTTTTAGTATTGATAGGAAACGTTTCGGACTTTATCAATACTAAGAGATGTTTTTAATAATTGGACCTTTGACCCGAAAAAAATACATATTAAATTGTCAAAAGGTCGAAACTGAAGAATATGGATTTAAACGTAACGTTATCCTAGATAACTTATAATTTCTCTGTAGTTTTTAAATAAATTCTTTTTAATAAAATTCAACCAATAGAATTGTTGAGAATATTCCAATAAACAATGAGTTCATTCAAATTCGATAAAAATTACGAATGTTTAATAAGATTAAAGAAAAAACATAAAATGTCAAACAACTATTATTAGAAAAATAATTTTGACACAAACTAATTTTTTTTTAAAGAGATTTATTATTGTCTCTTCCAAAAAGCATTGCAATTAATTTTGGTTCTTTTTTTCCTGCTTCTGTAAACTTTTCTTTAGATTGACGTTACGACAAGGGTTCGAGCATCCTTAACCAACTATGAGATATTTTTCTCCTAACTTAAAAAAGTATCAAATATAATTTTTTAATAATATATTTGAAAATTTTACGTTACAGAACAAAAACGAATTTATTATTTAACTTTAAAAAAAAGTATTTGAAACGTATTTTAAATCTGAGTAAATTTGATGAAATAATGAGTGAATAGAACATTGCAAATAAAATAAATTAAACGTTTTTTAAATAGCGATAAACAATTTGAAAAAAAACTCGAGAAAACTTCGAAAAAGGGGAAAAAGAGGAAAATATCTCAATTTAAGGGATTTTAGGGGATTCTGAGAAAAATACGGGGAAAACAGGGGAAAAGGGGAATAGGAGACTGACTGTGATCCCTGTGATAAATTACGATAAACAACTTGATATTGAAGCAAAATTACATCACTCGTGAATTTGCCAGTGGAGTAACGACTTGCAAGGAATGCATGTGATAGAACGCGCAAAAGAAGGTAAATCGAGTTAGTGGCTCCTTATGTATCGCGCAGCAATAAGGATACCCCCAGATGTGTGGGGTATCCGGATGAGGGGTCGACTTTTGTTTTAGCGTGGTGAACAGAGGGCTCCCGAGTAGGTTACCCAGAGATCTCGGCAGCTGATATCCCTGCTTTTTTGTCAATTTATAAGGATTTATACTCCCGATGCCTGCGGGCATGGTCGTCCTTTTCCCTTGATTCCTGGGACCAGAGGTGGTCCTGGTGGCAAAGATCGACGAGCATCGTTAACTGATCCAGGAAAATGAAAGTAAAACCATCGTCTGGCTCCTTGGCACCTGCAACCAACTTGTACATTATAGTCAAGTGCATTCAAATCTTTAACTATTTAAACTAACTTTAAACTATTTTTTTGCTTTCGAAAATCACCAATTCTTGTAAAAAAATATAAAGAGAGTTAAATTGATTTCAGAACTTTTGTTTTAATGAAATGCCAATCAATTGATCTATCAATTCCAGCTTTTACGGGTATTATTTTTGAACATCATTTGTTGAAATTAATTGGTATCACGATATGACAGACATAAAGCAACTGAAATATAAAATCAGCCGCTTTACTATAAATTATTGATAGAAAAACTCAATACAACATAAAGTTCTTTTAACGAATTCTGATTCAACTAAATGACAGTTTCTAATTTTTATTTTTGCAAGAATATACGACATACACGTATACCATTATTAACTTCCAAGCAAAACAGAGGATAAAACTTTTTGCAGAGAATTCGTTTGTGCTTCCCTTGGTTGTCGTACATTGTGTGCGTATTATTATGATTATGACTATCGAGAGATGCGTCTTTAAATTCTGAACGTGTAATTGGTGGCCAACGAGTTGAATCCTTCGATCTACAAAACAAGCATTGTACGTCCACAACAGTCAACCTGTTCTGCACTTTAAGCAACATTGAACGACTTATACTTGTACCTGAACGCGTTACGTAAACAGAAAATATCGATATAAAAAGTAAGGCGAAAGGAGGAAGAGCTGTTTTGTACTTACAATGGATGCGCGTTCTGTTGCGACCCTGTTATAACTCTTATCGAGATCTTACAATCTGAAAGGCACAAATCAGCGGTCCATTTGTGGAGACAATTTCGACAAACAGTGCTCTTTGTGGATTTTAAAGAAATCGTTTCTTTAACTTTCGTTTGTTTCATTAAAAGAAAAATTTGCTTAAAAAAAATGAAAGTATTTTTGACTGTAGAATTTCTGTAAATTTCTTATTTACAAAAAATTGTTTTTTCAATGTGATTTGTTTAAATTAATGATATATTTTGTTTCTTCAATGAAGATGCCCAGGTGGAAATATTATACATAGTTTGCACATAAAGCAAAAAATTATACATAAACAAATGACAACTATATTATGAATGAACACTATTCATTATGCATAGACTATATATATATATATATATATATATATATATTATAATGTCGATGAATCAACCCCTTCTTGTATATAATATTTCCACCTGGGTGGTACTCTAAACAATATTAGAAATAACTTATTTGAACAAAAAAACCTTTTATAACAAAATTATTTCTTTAATTTTAAAAATGTGTAAAACAAACAAATAAACATTTTTTAATTATAATAATAACTCTGATAAAATTTGAAGAATCTTTGTACATGAAAATTCCTGAAAATTGTGCAAGTCCTCTTGATATTCCGAAATAACGTAAGCAAATGGCGATGACCTCATATGATACGGTAATTAGTCCAGTTAAATTAAATTAGACACATCAGAGATCTTCATATCCGTTAAAGTTTATTTTCGCAATAAACCAAGAATCTTCCTATCTCGTGATTTGTCAAGAAGATAAAGTTTAATCAGAGGTGAAAGAGGAGAGGGCACTAAATTATTTTTTATAGCCAAGTGGATACATAGAGGCTCGAGAAGGGAGCGATGTTTATTGGGCAAAACGTTCTGCGTAATTTGAGATAATAAAGTGACCGCAGAGCGAAAATGTACTCGGTGGGCATGATTCCCTGCGTGGCCAAGTTTCCACCGAATCAATTTGCGCTTCATAACTCGTCCTCAGATAAAAACAGTTTAGTGGCAAAAATTTGCAGTTGCGATTCAGAGCTCGATTGGCGACAGGGAACTGATTAACTCGAATTAAAATCAGTTCAGGGTCGGTTGATCCACCCTACGGTCAATTATCTGATAAGTAATTCCACTGCAACCGCGCAAGTGAAAAGAGCCTTTATCTGAATCAGCCAATCAAATGGCTCGACTAACTGGCGAATAAATTTATGCCGAGTGGAGCAACCGGTCCACGATTTCTGTCACGAAGAAACCAATTATATAAAAAAAATAAAAGGTAATAACTAAAGGTGTAAAATTGCGTTTCTAGAGTTTCCTTAAGAAGTTTCAAGTATTGGCGCGCGAATCTCTTCTTAGGAAATATTAAGGTGATACTTTGTAGGTACAAAGGGACTAAACAGAGATTGGTTTCCGGTTAAAGGAGGTGTGGAGCTGATTAAACCAGCGGGATGTCAATGAATTCGTGGCTCGATTCGAAAATTAAGAACTTCGAAATGGCAAAGTGGTATCGAATCTTGGCTTTTTACGCCGCTCAGCCGATTTCCAGGGCAGTGGCAAAAATTCCAGTCTTATCTCGCCTGATGAAGTCGAAATTAGTAGCTGCTACTGTACACAGTCGTTCGTGATCCACACGGATGCAGGGACACGTTCATGCGAGACACAGAGAAGAGCCGCGTTCGGACAACCGTAAGTGTTGGATTCTCGACCGTTGTTAAGTAAATTGGGCCCCAACCGGTTTCTTATTTCGTAGCCACTGTCTTACTCTACTGTACAAGTTTGACCAAAAGTCGCTTAAAAGCCTTCACTAAAGATTGGACGAGAATTCCCAAACTAACAGCCAACGTCTCAAGAACAGATCATACTGTCATAGCGGTCATTAAGTCTTTTAGGGACTTTATATCAAATGTCCTTTTTTATTCTGAAAAAATAGGATCGTGAAATATCAACGATTGATAAGATGTTAAATTCATTCAATTTTTAAAACCTTTTTGAAAGTTTCAACTTAATTGTATGTACATATTAATCATCAATCTATCGTTAGTGAAAAGTAAGGTGTATTTTATTATCCCACCTTACCTCTTGAAAATTTTCCAAAGTTAAAGGAAATGCATTTAATGTCATAGAAAATATCAAGGATATTTTAAGCTGAACCTACAATTATATTGATCAGTTAATTAGTTCAGTTTATTGTTCAGAATATTGATCGTTTAAACCGATAGTTGTTCGGAATGACTTCGTATTCTGTAAGTGTTCAGAAAATTAAATGCCTAACAATTATATGAGTATTATTCCCAACACATGATATAAAAGTAACAGAAAAAGAAGGTCACTTTTAATAAGTAGCTGGTTTGTGTAGTTATTTTTTGTTGCGCAGCAACCACAAAGCGACAACATTAGCATTGCAAGTTCTGACTCATTCTTTAAGTGAAGTGGAAGCAGGAAGGAAGCGAGTGAATTATAAAGAATAAAAAAATAAGTGCTAACACGAGAATCAATTGTTTAGAAATTTTAAAGTAAAATGCAATGCTAATTAATGCGAAAATCACGAGCATCGTTTATGTCATTTTGCATGTAATTGCTGATGTTTCGTGGGATAGCAAAATTTTCGGATCGCAGTGGTTAAAGCAAGTATTGAGAGATCTTAAATATAAGCAAAAAGTGTATCAAACAATGTTGCTCTACAACCAACATTCCAAAGATTCGAGAGTTCACGAAACTGTCCATAAAATTCGACGAAGCATCCCAATTTTAAGCAGGGGCTACGAAAACGTAATCGAACACACAAATCTGGATTACGCAAAAATGAAATCACTGAAGAGCCCTAGGGATACAACGATATTCATAATAATCATGTCGGACAAGGATGAATTGGATACGTCGAAAGGACC
>JBAGKK010000253.1:1942104-1966215 GCA_037177015.1 Euceroptres primus
GGTCCTTTCGACGTATCCAATTCATCCTTGTCCGACATGATTATTATGAATATCGTTGTATCCCTAGGGCTCTTCAGCGATTTCATTTTTCCGAAATCCAGATTTGTGTTTTCGGCTACATTTTCATAGCCCCTGCTTAAAATTGGGATGCTTCGTCCAATTTTTTGGACAGTTTCGTGAACCCTCGAATCTTTGGAGTGTTGGTTGAAGAGCAGCATTGTTTGATACACTTTTTGCTTATTTTTAATATCTCTCAATACTTGCTTTAACCAGTGAGATCCGGAAGTTTTACTATCACACGAGACATCAGCAATTACATGCAAAATGACGTAAGCGATGCGCGTGATTTTCGCATTAAATAGCATTGCATTTTACTTTGAAATTTCTAAGCAACTGCTTCTCGTTTTAGCACTCGTTTTCTTTTTCGTTATACTCGTAATTCACTTGCTTTCTTTCTGCTTCCATTTCACTCAAGAAACGAGTCAGAATTTGCAGTGCTAAGTAATTACCCAAGTAAACGAGGCTTGTTACTTTTATATTAATTAACATTACATTTCACCTTTTGTAAACCGATTCTAAAATCGTTTTATTTCCTTTAGCTTCTTATTCTTTTCACTTGGCTCTTCATGTCTTCCCTCTTTTCACTCCACACAAAAAGTGAGAATCGTAGCTTGCAATACCAATGGTTTCACTTTATGGTTGCTATGCAACTAAAAGGAACAACAGAAAGCTTTTTTGCCAGCTAATTTCTAAATTACACTATGACCCAGTTAATTTTTTCCAGTATAAAATACAAGGTCTCTCAAACGTAAACAAGTCAGAGGCGTATGAACTATTTCTGTTTGATTTTTGTCACGAGTGAAAAACATTTTTTAAATTTAAGTTTAATTTAACGTTTACTTTAATTTTAAGTTTTATTTGGTTATTATTTATTAATTATTATATATATAACGCATAACCAAACCACTAAAAATGAACTGAAGCGAACTGACGAAATTATCCGCTTAGGACACTGCCCGCTTTGTGACTACGGTACTTGCTAAACTCCGATGAGCTCCCAGCTCAGCTCTCTCGTCTCCTTGGACTCCGCACCATCAGCAAAAATTCCTGGAACCCATATACCAGGGTGAAATAAAGCGGTAGAGCAGTGTACTAATGTTGTTGTTTTATGGTTGCAATGCAACTGAAAATAATTACACAAACATGCTCGATATTTTTTTAAACAACTCACTTCACTCTACTCAGGGATTCATTAAGAAAAATTATTTAAAATTAGGAGTGACCTTCTTTTTCTGTTATTACATTATGCATGAGGAGAAATACTTATATAATTGTTAGGCATTTAAATTACTTAAGATTTACAGAATACAAAGTGTAAGGAATAATTCTGAACAACTATCGGTTTAAACGATTAATATTCTGAACAATTCACTGAACTAATTAACTGATCAATATAATTCTAGGTTCAGTTAAAAAGATCCTTGACGTTTTCTAGGGAATTAAATGCATTTCCTGTAATAAATAATCTTTTTTTCTTCTAATTCGTGTGAATTTTATACCCATCGCTAGCATGGGAGTCACAATGAAAGCGAGGAAAGATACCGCACTAGTCGTACGTACACCGGCGACAGCACGTCGAGTGCCGAGTAATTCGCAAAAATTAATTACTAACTTGTTTGCTGGTAAGGGAGGATTTCTCGCTGCCGTAGAAAATGGAAACAAATGGGTGCGAGTTATTTCAGAAATCATCAGACAATGGTCGAGTATGAGTATCTAATATACTCCGGAATGTATCTACCATAAACAAAGTTGCAATTCTGTTACCCTGCATAATAACCAAGGGAACAGTTATCGAACGCTATTCACAATTCACATATCTGCATGACATGAATTGTCTTTCATCGACGATGCAGCTCTGCTAACTGTAATGAAAGTTTCATTACAACTTCAGCGAATTTGACACCATTCCGGAAAATATTTCAATCTCTCAAATTGAAAAATATCGATTATTCTTTGTTTCTCTTCCTCATTAAAATGATCTGTTTTGAAGCATTTTTATAATCACAAAAAAATGAAGTATTAATTGGAACTGATTTTCAAGTTCCAATTCAGGCACAACAAAAAGGAATCTCTTATGAAAATTAAATTAAATCCTGACTTGTTTGAATACATACAAGAGGGATAGCTAGAAGATAAAGGCGATGATAAAAATAAACGTTAAATGCTACTCAACCTAAATTGAATCTCAGACACCCAATGAAATGTGGTCAAGTTCTTGTAGGGGTAAGTGGACAGAGAAGAAATTGACCATTTCGGACCCGGTGGTTTACTAACTCAACCAGACAAAATATGACCCTGCGAGTTATGCACCCTAAATACGCATTAGGGGAAGGAAAGTTAAACGTATCGATATATTTTATACGTTATATTATACTGTTTGTCTATTATATGTGGTGTGGTGTACCAGGGGAATATTTACCAAGATGTAAGCTAAGGGGAATAGTCGAGACTTATGACTGTGATTAAGTATGACGTATCGAGTACAGGATCTGAAACTAGGCTTGGTCGATGGGAGAAATTGCCACAGTTTCGTATCTTCATTACCCACAATAAGGGACTGCTTTTTTATTATTACTTATCATTTTTTATTCAAGGCAAGAAAATATGTATCAAAAAATTCTTTATTGCTTTTCATATCAATCTTTTCTATTAGTGCTTTTTTATCTGTGCTTAGCAAAGTGAGTGATAATGTGATTAATAAAAAAATGATAATGAATTGGATACCCATCCACACACTGATTTTATTCGGGAAGCTTAACTTCAATTATCGAGATTGAGAAGCAAGAACCTGGGTAGAAATTGCACTTGGGACTAAGTCGAGTTCTATCTAGTTTGTCCCACTTTTATTAGGAATCTATCAAGAAAAACAATCTAGCGCCTAAATAGTTTCATCACGTTGATCTTTAAGGGTGCTCGGTGGGTAACCTAAGAAGATCCTTGGAGTGCTGCCATATGAATGCCCAATTATTTATTTCGGGTAAAAGAGTGCTAAAAAACTCAAAAATTTGGATTATGAAAATGGCCTAGAATTTTCAGCTAAAAATCAGATAAAAATTGATACGCATACACAAAAAAACTTACTTTCAACGCAATGGCATTAAAATATTGATTAAAATTGAAGATAAGATAATTTTCAAAGAAGTTATTTTTTAAAGAAAATAACTCTATTTTTAAACAATAAATATATTTACACATCCTATATCTAGTTATTTCAACAACTGCCTTTTTATCTATTTTTTACTTACTGACTTACAATTTATACTTTCTAAAATATTATTTTAATCGCACATAATTATAACCTAACTTAACTTACATATTGTAAGTTAAATACAATAAACACATCACACTAGAAAAACGCATAGAACTAAATACCCCCAGAGACCGAGATTCGAACCCCGAACGCAGAAAAATTTATAAATTCTATGTTTAGAAATTTATTTTAAAGAATTTTAAATCTTTTAATCCATTAACTGACAAATGATTTTTCCCAAATTTTCTAAAGTGGTTGGTGTTTCAAATGTTTCAATAGAGCTGAAAATTTTATAATTGTAGTGAAAAAAATATTTCTAAAAAAGTATGTTAAAAATGCATTTTAAAAGACTCTAGATCAATTAATATCTCAATAATAATTTTTTTTTCATTTCTTTAAGGCGTTCGATATTTGGCAGTTCGAAAATTCTCGAAGTTCAACTTCCCAAAAATAAAGTACTTCGAAGTCAATGTTTAAAATACTTTTTCGAGTATTTTAAACCTTATCATCAATCTTTTTTGTCCCATTTTGTTCAAACAATTGATACACTTAGTAAAAAGTTTTTTGCATTTAAACAAAATTTTTTTAAATCAAAAAATTACTGTAGGGTCAAAAAACATATGTTTAATTCAAACAAATATTATTCGAATAAAAAAATGTTGTTTGAATCAAACAAACCTTTTTCTGATCAAAAAAATGTTTTTATAATATAAACAAATTTTTTAATCGAATAAAGAAAAAAATTTCCATGTATGTGAATGTCAACAATACCTTTTTAATGATAACTCGCAAACGACTTGAACTAGGGCCACGGAATTTGGAGGAATTATATAGACTCAGACAATGGCCATAATTCATTAGGTTTTGAGCCATAACAGATAAGAAATATTTTTTGGATTTTATATCTTTTTTAAAAATCGTTTTAGATGTTATTTTTTTGCAATTTTGACTACATTAAAGAAAATTTTCTCTAGATTTGTAGATTTTTTTGAAATACATCCTTTTTCACTAAGAATGATTGAGCATGATTAATTCAATATTTTGAAACAATATAAAATAAACTGTTGTAAGCATCTTTATTCTTTTTGAAAATACGAATCGACTTTTTTAAAACCTTTTTTAAAGGTTTTTTAAAACCTTTTATAACTTTATAGTATACTTTATAATATATTTATAAACCTTTATATTTATAGTAGACAAAATTAACATTATTTTCTTTTATTTGTATCAGAAAAAGTTTTCCAATTTTGAAAATATAACAATATTATAAGTACCAAATTTATTCCTTCTGACGTGACGAATTGATTGACCTATTACAAAACTTTTTATGACTAACTATCGTTATAATAGATAAAATTAATTTTTTTTACTCTTGCAGCAGAAAAAGTTTTCCAATTTTGGAAATATAGCAATATTGACACATATGGAATCGAGATAATTACTGCTTTCTTAATGGGTAAGCAAATTTATTTGATGACTCAATATGAGGATGCACAGTGTTCATGAAACGGACACAATTAAGATTCGCCCCAACGTGGTTTTTACTACGGGTGTAATCGTTCGAAAGTTGGAAAAAACTTGAAGTTACATAAGAAGCGCCCCAGTCTAGAACTCTTAGAAAATATTTTCCCTGCTAGCGCCCGATTTGCACCCTACCTGCAGTGGGGACAATTGAGGCAATTTCTACCTAAATAAGGAATATTTATTGATTATATGTTATTTCTTGTGACGTGAATATGTATTGTGTCACGAGGAAAAAGGGGTAATTCAGAAGTGGGAAACCTTATTGGAAAAGGGTAGATAAGGAGAACTATAAGGTGCGCGGGGGTGGTATAGTGTTAGCGTTGAGCGGAAATTAAATATGCCTCGCTCGATAAGTCAGAGCACCATATCAACACCGGGAGATGAGCTATTGTGCTATTTTCGAGGGAGATCCGCGCGCGCCACACGATGGCTTTTCAGGGCTGTTTATTCGCTGCCAAAGTTTTTATTCCCTTTTTCTCGCTCGTGAAAATGCCGAGCTTGGGTTCAGGCAAAATCTCGTTCAATTTCAGATAAGGCTTCCTTATTCAGATAAGGAAATAATTTCCAATGTCATTTTCACATCCATTGTGCCATGCTTCACGATATTTATTCGAAAGATTCTATGAATAGTGGATCTGTTATAATTTTGTACAAGTTGCTTCGGGAAAATTGGATTGTCCATAATAGTACTAAACCTTCTTATCGAACTGCTTCACTTATATTTCATTTTCTGCTATTCTTAATTTTATTGTGATGTGATAGAATGTGATGAGAAAAAAACGTCAAAAGTTACCATCAAATTTGGAAGGTGTAAGGTGATATAATATTTTGACGTGTAAATTTAGCATGAAGTCACTTGTGTCTTTCAATGATAGAACGTTTATACCTAGTTCAAGCTCGTTAAGTACTTGGTTCAAAGGTTACGATCCGGTTAAAACCATCTTTATGATGCCATTATCAACGCTATTAAGCGCTTTTTAGACCGTTTTGAGAGATGCTCGAACAATATCATCCTGCGTTCCAGGTCGGTGAGTTTAAACGAGCTATTTCTTCTCTTTTGTCTTTGTTCTTCAAACACCTGTACAAGAATATTATATTAAATTATGATACCTAATATTACGTTTATAAACATATTGCTTTCAACAAATCTCAAGTTTTTCTTTCTACTCTCGAAATCTGAAGCAGTCAAAATGTTCACTGATTTGATTCAGTGACCCATTTCTAGCTGATTCGTCAGGGGATTTTGACTGAATTTCAGTCAACTTCACTGTAATTCAATCAAAATTCACTGATGAATTAGCTAGAAATGGGTCAGTGAATCAAATAAGTGAAAATTTTGACTGATTCAAATTTAGAAAGTAACATTATTTAATACTAAGGTTTTAATTACAAAGTGCACAATGTTTTAGAAACAGGTATATAATTTTGTTTAGATTGAGAAGTCGACTATACTATTGATCGAATATACACTGAGAAAAATGTTATTTGTTTGAATCAAACAAATATTTGTTTGTATCCAAATATAAGTTATATATAAGTTTAATTATATCAAAAATAAAATTTGTTTGATTCAAATAAAATTTGTTTCATTCGAGGAAGTTGATAATTGAATCAAATAAATTTTCTTTGAATCAACCAAACTCTTTGTTTGACCTATGTCAAACAAACAGTTTTTACAGTGCATTTTAACTCACGCAGGCCGGCGGATGACATGTTCAGAAATTGACTTGAAAACATAGTATGTTTTTGCACGTGAAAAATAAGGGAAAACTTATTTTTTTAAATCAAAATAGCGACATGTTTACATTTCTTACGAATATTTTAAAATTTTAATGGTAAACAAGTAATAAAAAATGAGAGTTATTTTGATTTTTTGAAAGAATGAAAAAAATTTTCTCAATAACCCCACCTTTTTTCCCCTGAAATTTTTAAAAATAACAGGTTCCATAAAGTTTATTAATAACAAGTACCATAAATTTTCCATTTGGAATTTTTTTGTTTTCCAGGCGAAAAAAAAATTTATTTTTGCTTCAAAACATTACTAATTTCGCAAGGATTAAGGATTTTAGGATTTAAGGATTTTCTTATTCCATTTTATCAAGTTTTTGGCACCCGCTTAAAATCCATGTTAAAAAGAAAAAACTAATAAAAAATGGTAAAGTTATTTCGATGTTTTGAAAAAATTAAAAAATTAATCTAAAAAACCACTTTTTTACAGAAATTAAAACTAGGTTAACTATAGGGTTTATTTGCATTTCGAGAGGGAAAAAAGCCGAAAACAATTCCGCTCAGTATATCGATAAAAATAAGAAACAAAAGAACTTTTTCAATCGAAATACAAATAAATCGTAGTTTTAAAATTTAAAGTAAATACCAGGCCTGAAAATTTCAGCAAAAAAAAGTGACTTTTTTGAGAAAATTTAAAAAAATTTTTTTCAAAAACTCGAAATAGCTTTCTAATTTTTTATTAGTTTGTAGTTTCTCCCGCAGATTCAGAAAGAGAGCAAAAAACTTGACAAACTGGAACGAGAAAAACCTTAAAATCTCAAAAATTAGAAAAATCTCAAAGTTTTGAAGCAAAAAAAAAGAATTTTTTTCTCCCGAAAATAAAAAAAATACCAAATGGATAAACAGTAAGTAAACTATATTGGTACCTATTATTCCTATAAAAATTTTAGGAAATAAAGAAGGGGTTTTTCAGAAAAATATTTTTTCTTTTTTTCAACAAATCGAAATAGTTTTATCATTTTTTATTATTTTTTAATTTTCTTTGTGGATTTCAAAAGAGTGTGAAAAATTTGTACAAGCTAGAATGAGAGAAATCTTAATATCTTAAAAATTGCAAGGTTTTTAAAATTTGTAAATTGCAAGGTTTTAAAATTTGTAAAAAAAACTCACTTTACCCTTAAAATTTTAAAATATTCGTAAAAAATGTAAAGATGTTGATATTGATTTAAGAAAATAAGTGCTCCCTTATTTTTCACACACAAAAATATATTTCATTGACAAGTAAATTCTAAATATGTCACCTGTGTGCCGGCTTGCGTGATTTGAAATTGATTCGGTCTATTATCTCAAGAATAAAATTATTATTCACTGCCGAAAATATAGAAATTGTGAATATACAAAAATGCAATCATCAATCATAATATCAATTCATTGAACTATTGTGATCAGGTTCAACAAATAGACTCATTTTTCAAAAAGTCGATGACAAGACTCGTGTCCAATTTAAAAATTCCAGAAGAATGGAAAATGCACTTGAGAATTCGAGTGGTGTAAATATGACAACGTCATCCACTCAAGTTTAGATATTTAAACTGAAAACGTACTTTTCTGAGATATTCTTCGCAAATGGACCCAAAAGAAAGTCGTATCACGTTCCCTCATTCAGTAAATTTCGAACAAGCCTTCAAGGAATTGACCATTGATGGACTGTCTTCTGAATAAATGACAAGAAGCTAGTACTTCAAGCATAAATGTATAGGGAAAAATTTTCATTGATGCAAAACGACCTATTCAGTTCCGCCAAAGTGGGGTTTAGAGTCAGAATTTTACGCCAGTTTTCTGGAAAATATTGCTGAGAGTTAATGGAGAGTTGAGAGCGTTTTTGAGAATCGAGGCGAATATTTTTGAATGAAATGACGATTTACAAGTCATCTTCTGACTTGTATGGATGAATAATATTATTACTGTCAAGCTACCATTTTTCAAAATTCTTTAGGTGAGCTCTGACTTTAAGATTCCAAGAATTTGTCTAATAAGGAAAATTAATAAACATGATATAAAATGCAATAGAGAATATCAACCGTGGGAATGATGACGAAAAATCGGTATTAATTTTACGTCGATTTTTCGATCGCAATAAATTTTTGTCGAATACAGAAGAAACTGGAGCAAAATTCAAAGAGACATATATCCCATAACTCGTAAAATGCACCCACACAATTTCGTATAAACGGCTGGATGACTTCATCGTATGAAGTTTGTACGAGACATCTCGTGGGGACATTCGATTGTAAATTCGGACATAATGCATCCAAAAAGATTATTTGACGATTTATTGCCGGGAATAGTCGGTGAATGGCACGGTGGTCTATTAAGAATTGCCGATGGGTGGAGGAAAGTAGAGGAGTGTTGGACACCAAGATGGCGACCGAAGGTGCTGAGAAATTCAACTTCGAGCGATGACAAATGACTCGAGAATCACCGGCACCCTGACTTACGACTTTTCTTTGTAGCTCCTGGAATGGTGAAACCGATTCAGGTGTTTTCTTCGGATATCTTTTACGGGCGACTACCCACGATTATACGACATGAACCCTTCAATGGCTTCAATATCGTCAACAGAAAGAGATGTGAAATATGATATTTTTTAATAGAAAATATTTTTGCTGATCAATTTTTAATTTCAGATTTTGTGTAAATGGAAAAAAGTACTCTTGTTACTGTTTTATATTGTAAATACACTGAGAAAAATAGATAATAGAAATAGAGAAAAATAGAAAAAATAAAGGAGAAGTTAATATCTGAATATTTAACTGTGGGACACTGGGACAGCTAACTAAGATATTGAGGTGTAATATCTAGATATTACGATTTAATATATGAGATATTATATTATGATATCGACATATTATACCCTAATATCTTAGCAGAGATGAGCCAAAAATACTTCAAAATTCAAATACATTACTCAAAATGCAAGAATTTCAATATAAAGTAGTTGAAATACATTGTAGGGAAAATACGATTTAGCCAATGTGTTTCGAAGAAAATACAAACTATATTTGAGTATTTTTGCATATTTTCTGAAATACATTTGAGAATTGAGTATTTTAACTGAAATACTAACTTGGACTATAGATGAAATAAATCTTAAATTAATTATATAAAATCGAGGAGTTAACCACTAGCAATTTTGATATACACCTGAGTTCAACAATTCAAAGAATTCAACAGAATTCCAAGAGTTCAAAATAATTCAAAGATTTCAAAAGTATTTAAAGAGTTCAAAAGAATTTTGCAAAATAATTCAAAGAATTCAAGGTGAATTAAAAAGAATTCAAAGAATAGAAAAGAAATCAAAGAATTAAAAATGAGCGGCTGAAAGTAAAAACGGGACAAAAAAAGTTTGTGACTAAAAATGGAAGATAAATTTTTTGGAGTAAAAAGGGGAAAAAAAATCTTCCGAGCAAAAACGGAACAAAATTTCTTCAGAGTAAAAATGCAACAACCTCCTAGTAAAAACGGAACAAACGAGCGCACGGCTGGTGGGAGGGGATATATGCCCCCCCCCGCCGTACGTAGGATCAGTTAAAAATATCAGTTAATTTAAAAAAAAGCAACAACGGTTGCAAAAATGCAAAATTATCACTTTTTGGAGAAAGTAGCCCACGAAATAAATCAGGGCTTTCCCAATAATTCAAACTTTCCCTTTTTCTTTGCAGGGGATGTTTCACAAGAGTCTCCTGGTTACAAAAAAACGTTTACTGGACCACAGAATTAGTTAAAAATATCATTTAACTTAAAAAAAGCAACAACGGTTGCAAAAATTCCAAATTTCCACTTTTTGGAAAAACTGGCAAACGAAATAAATCAGAGCTTTCTCAATAATTAAAAATTGCCACTTTTCTTCGCTCCGGATGTTTGATGAGAGTCTCCTTGTTACAAAAAAATGTTTACCAGACCGCAGGATCCGTGAAAAATATCAGTTAACTTATATAAAAGAAACAGCGGTTGCAAAAATGCCAAATTTCCACTTTTTGGAAAGAAGTGGCAAAAGCGCAAAATTTCCACTTTTTGGAAAGAAGTGAAAATTAAAAATTAATCCCGATAATTAAAAATTGGAAATTAATGAATTAAGTGGAAATTAAAATTAATCCCGATAATTAAAAATTTCCACTTTTCTTTACTACGGATGTTTGATAAGAGTCTCCTTGTTATAAACAAATGTTTTCCGGACCGCTGGACCAGTTAAAAATATCAGTTAACTTAGAAAAAAGCAACAACGGTTGCAAAAACGCCAAATTTCCACTTTTTTGAAAAACTGTCACACGAAATAAATCGGGGCTTCCCCGATAATTAAAATTTTCCCTCTTTATTTGCGGGGGATGTTTGCTCAGAGTCTCCTTGTTACAAAAAAAAAAGTTTACTGGACCGCAAGATCAGTTGAAAATATCAATTAACTTAAAAAAAGAAACAACGGTTGCAAAAATGCCAAATTTCCACTTTTTGGAAAAACTGTCAGACGAAATAAATCAGGGCTTTCCTAATAATTAAAAATTTCCACCTTTCTTTACTCCAAATGTTTAATAAGAGTCTCCTTGTTACAAAAAAAGTTTACCGGACAGCAGATTCAATTAAAAATATCAGTTAACTTAGAAAAAAGCAATATCGGTTGCAAAAATGCCAAATTTCCACTTTTTGGGAAAACTGACACACGAAATAAATCAGGGCCTTCCTGATAATTAAAATTTTCCCTTTTTCTTTACGGGGGATGTTTGCTCAGTCTCCTTGTTACAAAAAAACGTTTACCGGACCGCAGGATCTATGAAAAATATCAGTTAACTTAGATAAAAGAAACAACGGTTGCAAAAATGCCAAATTTCCTTTTTTTTGGAAAAACTATTATCAGGGCTTTCCCGATAATTAAAAATTTCCACTTTTCTTTGCTCCGGATGTTTGATAAGAGTTTTCTTGTTGCAAAAAGACGTTTAGCAGACCGCTGGATCAGCTAAAAATATCATTTAACTTAGAAAAAAGCAGCATCTGTTGCAAAAAAACCAAACAACTTTTTGGAAAAACTTGCAGATGAAATAAATCAGGGCTTTCCCGATAATTCAAATTTTTCCTCTATCCTTGCGGGGGATATTTGCTCAGAGTCTCCTGGTTACAAAAAAACGTTTACTGGACCTCAGGATCAATTAAAAATATCAATAAACTTAGAGCGCATGGCTGGTGGGTGGGGATATATCCCCTCCCATCAGCCGTGCACTCGTTTGTTCCGTTTTTATTTGGAGAATTAGTTTGTTACATTTTTACTCTGAAGAAATTTTGTCCCGTTTTACTCAGAAAAAACTGTTTACTGTTTGTTCCCTTTTTACTCCGAAAAATTTATGTTCCATTTTTACTCACAAACTTTTTTTGTCCCGTTTTTACTTTCAGCCGCTCAAATAAAAATACAAGGTGATTTCAAAAAAAATAATTCTAAAAATACAAGATGAATTCAACAAAATACACGCTGAATTCAAAAGAATTCAGGACATGAATTCAGTAGTGGTTAACCCCTTGTATAAAATTAATGTTAAACCTATGTACACGAACTAAAAGGCCGTAAGTCCATACAGTCGAGTTTTACAGAGCCTTGGATTTTTTGGAATTCACAATGAACCCTTCGTAATTCATATAGAATTCATTGAACTTCTTTAGCATTCACCACTAGGGATTCTTCAAAATTCACCAGGGATTCTTTGAAATTCTTTAGAATTCATCATGAATTCTTCAAAATTCACAATAAACGCTTCGGCATTCACCGTGAATTTATTTGAGTTTCTTGAAATTTACCAGGAATTCTTTAGAATTCATCAGGAATTCTTTGGAATCCTTTAGAATTCACCATCAATTCTTTGGAGTTTACCAGGAATTCTTTGGAATTCTTTGGAATTCTTTAAATTTCACCTTTAGTTCTTTTGAATTCTTCAAATTTCACCTTTAATTCGTTGGAATTCTTCGAAATTTACATTGAATTTCAAAAAACTCATTGTGTATACCAAAGAATGGAGATGAGTTCATAGTAAATTCTAAATAATTCAAGGTGAATTCCAAAGGATTACAAAGAATCCCTGGAGAATTCCAAAGAATTCCAATGAATTCATAGTGAATTTCAAAGAGTTCATTGTGAATTCCAAAGAATTTATGATAAATTCCAAACAATTTTAAAGAATTCAAGGTGAGTTCCAAAAAATCCTAAAATTTAATCATAATTAAATTCCAATCAATTCATGCTGAAATCCAAAGAATTCAAAGCTCTGTGAAGCTTTGAAGTTTGCATGGACTTATGGCCCTTTAGATCGCGTGCATAGGTTTAATATTAATTTTATATAATTAATTTAGGACCTATTTCATCTAAGATGAGTAAGTATTTCAGATAAAATGCATAATTTATAACTGTATTTCAAATAAAATACAAAAATGCTTAAAAGTAGTTTTCTAAGATGAGTAAGTATTTCAGATAAAATGCACAATTTTCAACTGTATTTCAAATAAAATACAAAAATACTTAAAATTAGTTTTTATTTTATTAAAAACATTGGCTAAATTGTATTTTCCCTAAAATATATATTTTGTATTTCAAATATGTACTTGAAATGAATTTGTCTTCTCTCTAAATCTGAACCAGTCAAAATTTTCACTGTTTTCATTCAGTGACCCATTTTTAGCTAATTCATCAGTGAATTTTAACTGAATTTCAGTGAAATTTGCTGAAATGCAGTCAAAATTCACTGATGAATTAGCTAGAAATGGGTCACTGAATGAAATCAGTGAAAATTTTGACTGATTCAGATTTAGAGAGTTGAAATACTGCCAGGCTCTTAGAGATACTGCCAGATCTTAGAGATCTGTTCCATAGTTAAATAAATATTCATAGTTAAATATTTTTGCCTCTGCAGATTAATAATAATGTTTCATCTTGAATAGACAATGATTTAATATTATATTATTATATTATATTATATTATTATATTATATTTTTATATTATATTATAATTATAATATATTATATTATATTATAATATCTTGTTATTACATCCTAATATCTTAGATAGCTCTCCCATAGTTAAATATTCAGATATAAACTTCCCCTCCATTTCAATTTCTATTTTTAGATAAAATTATATATAAAATAGATAAAACTATAATGTATGTATATTCTCTAATCAATAAAATTTTATTTAGAGTATAAACACATATCAATATGTATGTATATACTCTAATCAATAAAATTTTATTTTTACTAATTAATTGAATTCCTTTAAGTATTGAAAATACGAATAGGTAATGAATATTCATCATGTGTTGAATAATTACTAAAGTGTGTTTGGAAGCAGCTATTAAATTCATTAAATCGAGTAAACTCATTCGTGATTTGGTCAAACGACAATATTTAAATAGCACGACTGCGATGATAATGGCATTCAGAAAGAAAACGTTTTGATAGTGACCCTCGTGGGGTCACTCATCGGAATTTCTAATGAAGAGTGGTACATTGGGTAAGAAATTACTAAAACGTTTGTACTTACTTAACCATGAGGAGGCCAGGACACACGAGAGTATGCTCGAATTGCAGAACGCATTTCCGCCGATTGTCGATCGATGACTCGTTAATGACTCGATTAGAATACCGTCAAATTATAATAATTGGCATACAATCATTAACCATGGGCCGAAGTTCAATGCCCAGTCAACAGGGCAAGCATTGACATTTATGATTCTAAATTGAGGGTCAGCGCAATTATATAAAGGAAATCAAAATGTATTTAAAACCAAAATAAAAGTACAATTGGAACTTTGCACAAAATACAAGTAATTAGCAATTCATTTGAATAGGAGAATTGTGATTTTTTCTCAAAACTCATATTTTTTATTTTCGCATCTCACTTTTGAGAAAAAGATTAGAAGATGTGAAAATACAAAATGTGCGATGCCAGAAAGAAAATGTGTAAAACAATCACCCTATTCATATTAGCGTGGGGGACTGTAAATAGAAACAATTATTCATTTTTTTCCGTTTTGATTTGAAAGACGCAATTCATTATTCAATGATTGTTAATCAAACTGAGAGACTTCTCTTGAATACTTGAATTTATAATCGTCTTCGTTTTGAATTATTTGTGTCGGTCTTGGATATTTTCCTCAAGACAAGAGAGTAGCTAATGTTAGTCAATAATTTTCAATAAACGATATTATTGAAATTTTAAAATAACAAATATATAATTAAAGCATACTAAATCCCAAAGGGTCATTTAAAAATTGGTATTGACGAAAATGCATCAAAACGTTATAAATAATTACAATTAAAAACGTTAAAAATTAACGTTACAAATAATTACCCACTACATTATTGTCTTAATTATTTTGTTTTTCAATTAAATTAAATTAAATATTAAGAAAAGATTGTTTCGCTTTAGTGGTCCATTTTTCTCGGTCTTTCCTAAATAAAAACTGGACAAAAAAAGTGGTGTTACTTGTAGACAACGCATGAGATTCTACTATGTAACAAATATGCACAAGATGGACCAAAAAGAGTCTAGCATGGTTTTTGCTTAGCATTCAACCTTTGAATAGAAACTAATGGATAATTTGAAACATTTAATTACTTTTCATTCTAATTTGACTTTCGATAAAAAAAAATTATTCTGGCAGTAGGGACAAAAAAATCTAAATAGAAAATTGTAACATCATTACTTAAAAATTAATTCCCAAACGCAAATTTCTTCTGAATTTACTTGAACTCTTTTGATTTCCGTTGAATTCTGGTGAAATCTTTTGAAATTGTTATTTTGAATTCTTTGAATTCTTTAAATTTTTTGAATTCTCTTGAACTGTTTTGATTTCTCTTGATTTCTTGATTCCTTCATTTATTTTTAATTCATCTTAAGCTCTTTTGAATTCACTTAAATTCTTTTCAATTCACTTGAACTCTTTGAAATTATTTAATTTTTTGAAATAATTTGAATTCCCTTGGATTTTTTTAAATTCACCTTGAATTCTTTTATATTCAACTTGAATTCTTTGAATTCTTCTGAATTCACTTCAAATTTTTCATTTCACTTGAATTCTTTTTATTTTTTTTTGAATTCCGTTAAAATCTGTCGAATTCACTTAAATTTTGTTTAAATTCTTCTGAATTTTTTGAAATCTCTTGAATTATTTTGAATTTTTTTGAACTGCTTTTAACTTCCTTAAATTATTTTAAAATTAGCTTGAACTCATTTGAACTATTTTGAATTAACCTAGAATTCAGATCCATTTATCTTAAGTTGTATTATTTCAGTTGAATTCGGTTCGCTTAAATTTATTTGATCTCTTTTGAATTCTTTTAAATTCGCTTGACATTTTTGGAATTCTTCTGAATTCACTTGAGTTCTATTGGATTCGCTTGAATTCTTTTGAATTCAGCTTGAACCAATTTGAATTATTTTAAATTTACCTAGAATTCAGATCCATTTATCTCAAGTTGAATGATTCCAGTTGATTATACAGTTTGCTTGAATTCACTTGAACTCTTTTAAATTATTTTAAATTCGTTTGCAATCTTTGAATTTTTTTAAAATTCACTTGAGTTCTTTTGTATACTTTTGGATTCTTTTAAAGACACCTTAAATTTTTTGAATTCCTTCGAATTGTTTTGAATTCTTTTATATTCTTTTGAATTCGTTTGAATTCTTTTACATTCTTCTGCATTTTATTAAATTCGTTGAACTATTGAATTCAGGTGTACATAAAAATTGTCAGTGGCTTATTTCTACAAATGAAAATGATTTCCGTAAAATTCGAAACTTTTTTGAATTTGGTGACAGTGGTAATCTATATGTTTTTGGGGTTGCTGAATCGTAATATGGTGTCAAATTTTCAAAATTGAAATTGGCGGATCCAATATGGCGGACAGTAGGGCAAAAAAAGCGTTTGTGGACAAATCAATTTTCAGACTAAACTACTCATCTTATTTGGCCGTTTTAAAAAAAATTAAAGTGTATTCAATTCCGCATCTTTACAATTTTACCAAAAATGGTCCACGTCGAGGAAAAAACTCATCAAAAATTAATTCCAGCAGTATTAATTTAATAATAAAAAAATTTTAATTTTTATAAACAAATTAATGAAAAAAAGTTATATCTTCTTTATTTGCCATATTTAAATGCACTAAACCAATATTTTCAGGAGAAAATGGAAATAAAATAATGTTAACTTAAAATGAAAAGACGTTAAACATCAAGTCCTAATTTTTTATTACCAATAATTATTTCACCAATGATATTATGCTGTAATATTTTGCACTGCAACAACAATCGTGTATTATTTAAACAAATTTAATTAAAAAATGCATTATTTGGTCATTTTTGAGTATATAAGCTTCGTTTTTTCAGCAGAATCAATAACTAGTATGTTGTCAATGTGTCTGGCTGTATTATTTTACACTTAGGTATCAATTGTTTATTTTTTATACAAATTTAGTAACAAATTAATTATTTGAGCATTTTTCAATGTAGAAATTTTGTTTTTTCAGCAGAATCAACTACAGACATCTCAAAAATAGTATATTGCTATGATGATTCGCAGTTAAACAATAATTGTGCATTATTTAAACAAACTTAATAAATTGCTTGGCTGTTTTTTAGTAAATTAGTACCGTTTTTTTTAACAGAATCTACTATAAATATTTCACCAATAGCCTTTTGCTATGAGAATATATGTTGTAACATGTTTATGTAATATGTTTGATAACAATGTTGTACATTGTTTAAACAAATTCAATAAACAAAGGTATTGTTTTACAATTTTTAAATATTTAAGCTCTTTTTCAGCAGAATCAATAATTAGTATGTTGTCAATGTGCTCAAAGAATTAATTTGTTAACTAAATTTGTTTAAACAAGAAACAATTGATGCCTAAGTGTAAAGTAAAACAGCAAGGCACATTGGCAACATATTAGTTATTGTTTCTGCTGAAAAAATGAAGCTTATCTATTCAAAAATGGCCAAATAATGTATTTGTTTATTAAATTTGTTTAAGTAATACACAATTGTTGTTGCAGTGCAAACTATCACAGCAGAAGGTCATTGGTGAAATATTTATAGCTAATTCTGCTGAAAAAGCTATATCTATCTAATTGAAAATGCCTTAATTTCGTATTTGTTTATTAAATTGTTATAAATAATTAGGAATTGATGTTTAGCGTCCTCTAATTTTAAGTTCACATTAGTTTATTTCCATTTTCTCCTGAAAATGTTGGTTTAGTGCATTTAAATGTAGCAATAAAGAAGATATAACTTTGTTTATTAAATTTGTTTAAACAATGTACAACATTGTCCAATTGCAAATTATCATAGCAAAAGGCTATTGGTGAAATATTTATAGTAGATTCTGTTTTAAAAAACGGTCTTAACGTCTTTTAATTTTAAGTTAACATTATTTTATTTCCATTTTCTCCTGAAAATATTGGTTTAGTGCATTTAACTATGGTAAATAAAGAGGATATAACTTTTGTTCACTAATTTGTTTATAAAAATTGAAAAGCTTTTATTATTAAATTAATACTGCTGAAATTCATTTCTAATGAGTTTTTTCTTCGATGTGGACCATTTTTGGTAAAATAAAAATTTTTTTGACTAAATGGCAGTCTTGAAAAGTCAAAGAAAATTTTTTTCTCATTTCTTTTATTAAATAAAAAATTTTTGAGAAAATTTCTAAAAAATGACCTCCGTTGTAAAGATGCGGAATTGAATACACTTTAATTTAAAAAGAATACGGCCAAATCAGATGAGCAGTTTAGTCTGAAAATTGATTTGTCCACAGACGCTTTTTTTGCCCTACTGTGTGCCATATTGAATCTGCCAATTTCAATTTTGAAAATTTGACACTACATTACGATTCAGCAACCCCAAAAACATATATATTACCACTTTTACCAAATTCAAAAAAAAGTTTCGAATTTTGCAGAAAACCGGCTTTTTACGGGTGTTTTTTGAGGTTAAAGATGAAAAACGAGCCAATCTGACATTTCTGACTTCAGATTCGGATTCAGCAGGTCAAAATACATAAGGACACACTTCTCTGGTCCGCCGGACAGACCACTTCTTTTTTTGTGGGGCTGTGTTATGGACAATAAGTGAAGTCCTACTGAATGCAAGTTCTACTGGTAAAAAAGAAACATTGAAATCGATGGAAGGGATCCAAGATAGTTTTTGCAAATTGAGACGTTAAACCTGAGCGATTTTCCGTACTTTCGACCGATTGGACGTCGTGGTCACGTGACAAGGAGAGCGATAGAGTAAAGGGGCAGGGCCGAGCAGTTAGGCGAACGTTGAAGTGCACTCTGGTTCTTTTTTGTGGAGACACTATCTGGTGCTCCAAGAAACGCGAGCAAGCAATGTGCCAGCAACAACCACACACGAGCCAGGTGCTAAGAGAGCTTGGTAGAGTCTTCCAAGGTACAGAGAGAGTCCTCTACTCTGTCGTATATCGAATGCAAGTTTCTTGGAACACAATCGCATATAATACATATGCAATAGCCCCGTACCGGTGGCAGTTGCCTGAGGCTAGCGAACGAAGAGTGTCCATAATAGCCAGAATGGACATCGGAGGTGGACATGGAATTGTACAACATGGCCGCCACGAGCGAACCGCGCTCGATAATTGAAGGGCCTCTCTGTCTCTCTTTCATCCTCCTGCAACCCTCTTTCTTCTATCTCACTCTGACCAACGTTCCGCTACTCTCTTTCTCTCTCGTTTGTTACTCTGTCTCCTCCTGTCCTTTTCTGTCCCTCTTCTGCACCCTACTCCCCTTCATTTCCTACCTTCGCGTGAAATGGAGGGAAAAAAACGATTTGCACGACGCAAGGGACGAGCGCCAATCGGACGCTGGATAAATCCAGAGGCGTTGGGAGCGATCTGTTTTACGTCAATGAACTCTGAAAATAATGTAGAAAGAATTGTGCTTGTCCATTTCAGAAAATATTTGGTTGAATTAATCAAATTTGGTTGGTTTAACCAAAGAACATGGTTGTTATATGGATAAGCAAATATTTAGTTGACAAAAAAAACTTTTTGGTTGGTAGAATTTGGGGTGGATTTCACAAAAAGCTTTGGTTTATTTAAGTAAACATAAATAAATTGATAGATTCAACCAAAACATTTGGTTTAACTTAATATCAGATCTATTAAAATTAACCAAATGATTCAAACGAAATCTTTGGTAATTTCAAACAAACTAGTTTGGCGAACTGAAAAAAAATTTGGTAGACTTAACCAAAATATTGTTTGAAATCAACTAAACGTTTTACGTTGAATCAACAAAATTTTTTGAGTATGCAGAAATCGAAGTATACTGGGAAATATTCTTTCATTGAACAAAATCATTTGGTTGATTTGAAAAAAAATTTGGTTGAGCAAATAAAATTGTTGTTATACTGAGAGGAACCTTATTTTCAAGTTAAATAAATCATTTTTAACCTGTTTTTCTTGGTTCGACCCAAAATTTTTTATATTAAAAAAACATTTTTTTTGAACAGAAAAAGTTTGATTGAAACAATATTTGTTTTCGGAGTGTAATTAGACCATTTGCTATTCTGTCAACCAAAGTTTTCTGTTGAATTGTTTTGTTAATTTCATCAAATATTCTGTTGATTGAACCTAATGTTTTGTTGTCCAAATGTTGCGTTTGAAACACCCAAAACTTTTGCTGAAATCAACCAAGCATTTAATTTATTCTTTATTTTTATTTTGTTTCAAATTTTAAAAATATTTTATATTTTATTGTTTAACTTATAGAACGAGAATTTCATAAAAGAAGCTGTGGAACTAATAAACTTTAAACGTTTAAGCATGCAATAATGGCTGTCTATAAAGTATGTTACTACTTAAATGGGATTATGTTATCATCCATTTGTCAAACAAAATTACTGTATTGTAATATCTATTGGTATTTTATTGCTTCATGGTTATTTAAGTAAGTTATTCAGATAAACAAATTGATTACAAATTGTATACAAACTGAGAAACTTGAATGTTAAAAACGTCTGATTGAAACGTATGATATACTATACTTAAAAACGATGTTTCTGTTGATTTGTCAAACTAACTAAACTTTATTGTAATTTATTTCTTTATAGTTAGTTAAATAAGTTATTTAAACAAAATAATAATAATAATAAATTGTATTTGTCAAACTAACTAATAATAAATTTCGTAGAAAATGTTGATGTATGTAGTTGGCTTTAGCCCCACCGATTATTAACTAATAATAAATTAATAATAAATTTGTCGAACTAACTAAACTTTATTGTAATTTATTTCTTTATAGTTAGTTAAATAAGTTATTTAAACAAAATAATAATAATAATAAATTGTATTTGTCAAACTAACTAATAATAAATTTCGTAGAAAATGTTGATGTATGTAGTTGGCTTTAGCCCCACCGATTATTAACTAATAATAAATTAATAATAAATTTGTCGAACTAACTAAACTTTATTGTAATTTATTTCCTTATAGTTAGTTAAAAAAGTTATTTAAACAAAATAATAATAATAATAAATTGTATACCCGATATTCACAAGAAGACTGAGGAAGATAATTAAAGTTTTAGCATGTCTGATCATATAAAGGATGTTACTACTTAAAGGAGATTATGTCAATAAGATAAGACGTAAAAGAACGGAAAAAATAATGAAATGATTATTACTTACTTAAAAACAATTACATTTGTTGCTTTAATTCTTTCTCCCAAGGGTAAAGATGTAAAAAAAATATTCTTGATTTTAATTATTTATTTTTATATATATCTTGATATAATAAAAAGTAAATACTTACGGCAATATTATTAAAACGAAAATTCATTTTAACGAGATGAATCGATTTACCTATTTCAAAACCTTCTATGACCAACTACAGTTATAATAGATTAAGATTAACATTTTTCTAAGGTTTCTAACAGAAAAAGTTTTTCATTTAGGAATATAGCAAAATTGTGTTCCAAATTTATTCATTTGCATGAGATGAATCAATTTCCCACGTGAAAATTTTACCGGTAAATTCCCGGTAATTACCGGTCATGCACTTACCGGTCATGCACTTACCGGTAGTGCATTATCGGAAATTTACCGGTAGTGCATTACCGGAAATTTACCGGTAGTGCATTACCAGAAATTTACCGGTAGTGCATTACCCGGAATTATCGGGAATTTACCGGTGAATTACCGGAAATTTACCAGTAAATTCCCGGAAATTTACCGGTAAATTCCTGGTAATTCACTATCGATAATAAAATTTAGAAGGTTTTTAAATAGACAACCCACGTGAAAATTTTACCAGTAAATTCACGGTAATTACCAGGAATGCACTTACCGGTAGTGCGTTACCAGGAATTATCGGGAATTTACCGGTAAATTATCGGTAGTGCATTACCGGGAATTTACTGTAAAAATTTTCACGTGGGCTATCTATTTAAAAACCTTCTAAAGTTAACCACTAGCAATTTTAATGTACACCTGAATTCTATCATTCAAAGAATTTAAGGTGAATTCAAAGAATTTAAGGCGAATTCAAAGAATTTAAGGCGAATTCAAAGATTTAAGAATTCGAAAAATTCAAGGTGAATTCAAAATAAGATGCATTCAAAAAAATAATTCAAAAAATACAAAATGAATTTAAAAGAATTGAAAGAATTGAAAGAAAGAAATTGATTTCAAAGAATTGAAAGAATACAATATGAATTCAAGGTAAATTCATGGAATTCAAATGAACTCAAGGTAAATTCAAAAGAATTCAGGAACAAGTGTGCACTTGAATTCAGTAGTGGCTAACCCCTCGTAATAAATCAATATTTAAAATTTTTTGAGGATTACATATAACAAAATCTCGATAATTATTGCTTCCTCTATGAGGAAGCAAATTTATTTGATGACTCAATGTAGGGAAACACAGTGTACATTAAAATGAACACAATTAAGAAACATTGGAACATGGAAACACTCAAACTACTTGTCAGCGGTTTTCATTATTTACTGCACTGAGAAAAATAGATATTGAAAAGGAGGGGAAATTAATATCTGAATTTTTAACTATGGGAGCCATCAAAGATATCAAGGCGAAATATCTAGATATTATGAGTTAATATATGAGATATTATATTATAATATCTAGATATTACATCCTAATACCTAGATATTAATTTCTCCTCCTTTTCAATATCTATTTTTCTCAGTGTGTGCAATATTTAATGAATTCTATCCTATTTTATATTCTATACCATCTCATTAATTACTTAGATTATTAATTATAAAAATTAATTACTTTAATACACCCACTTTGTCTTTTTTCCAAAAACCATCAACAGCATAATCCTAATCGATTCGAAGCTAACCAGACGGATTATCATTCGAACGCATTAGCATCATTTACGGTCCTCTGGTTGGAAGACGGTCACGCGAATTGACTGGTGGACCAATATCGTCAGGCGAAAATCAAGTAGGGTCGATTTAACAAACGAAGCTTAGTCAGTGATCGAAGCCGATAGCAATGGACGTCTCGCACGCGGCCTCTGAAATGACGACGTCCCGCAAAAAAGGGAGAACGTCCCGACACCCAGAAATCGCTTATCTCCCGACTTATCACCAGATACAATAATGGCTCGGGAAACCGTTCCTGGCACAATAATGGCCTGTTAAAAGAGCCGCTCTCCCACTTCTCCTGACTTTCTTCTTTCTCTTGCCACCTCATAATATTCTTTCGCACCAACACATACGCCTCGATGAGCCTTCTCATATCAGACTATGAAGAGGGTCTACAACCAAGGGCTGATTCGTGTTATTTGTGTTTGCTTGGGGATTTTCGGGGTGCCAGGTCCTGAGCTAGAAAAATAATTAAACGCGTTTACCTCGCGTAATCCGCAGGATTCAAGGATTTAGACCCCAAACGAGACTTGCATACCTGCTTCATAAATAAATCCTATTTAGTAATGACTATGAAATTTGTAAATTGTTTCTCAAAATGAACATCCTTTAGAATTTGTTCCCCTGAATTAAAAAAGGATTAAGTATGTTCTTTCACTTCAGGATCTTCTTTTTATTTCCGTGACTGGTTGGGATTCATGGAGAAATCGATTGAGATGTCGCGAGGGAGGAAGAAGGTCTCAGCGATTTCTCTGCAGTCATTTCGTTCTACAAGAAGAGCACACGTTGTCGTCTGCATACAGTAAACGGGCAAAAGGTCCCAACGTCTGCTCTACAAATATACAAATTTAACTGCGTTGCTCGCATTTTACGGCCGAGACATAGTGGCTCGAACATGTGCATCTGCTGAACGTCACTGTGCTTTCTCGCATTTTACTCGAGACGTGATTCCTATTTACGTATTCTGAGTTCAGCTTTCAAACATGATTGTGGAAAATGATATCCACGTTGAAAAATGGATCTGAAGATGGGGTTTAAAGCATTTTTGAGGAAGCTCGACTTAATTGAAGTCTAGTTTCATCAAAAATGCTTTAAACCCCAGCT
>JBAGKK010000256.1:153540-168329 GCA_037177015.1 Euceroptres primus
TATATATAACTGTTATTAACAGTTATATAACTATATTAACAGTTATTATAACTGTTAATTATAATTACAACTGTTAATTATAACTCGTAAAAGAATTATAATAGAATTATTAAATTTGGTAGAGTTATAATCCCAGATAATGTCTAAAATTTAAGAGGTTTTGAGTGGGATTTGGTGAGAAGAAACATTTATTTGCGAATTCATATTTTTCTCAAAAATCGTTTTAGATGTTATTTTTTGGTGATTTTGATTATATTAAAGAAAATTTTCTCCAGATTTAGAGATTTTACTGAAATACAACCTACCCACGAGAAGATATTGAGGTTGATTGATTAAACATCTATATATGGACAATTCTTTTGTTGGTTACGTTACAGTTTCCCGCACATTTTTCGAAATAACTTTTTGTTTATTTTTGCATGTTCGAGTTTTAGTTTATTTAAAGATACTAAAAAACCCATCAAAATGAGCATTTAGCTGAAAAAATTTTTTCAATAGAAGCCGAGAAATTGGAATTTCAAGAGCGTTGGAACGTTACACGTTTTTTTTTTTCAGTTGAATGCTCATTTTGAAGCGTTTTTTTAGTACCTTTCAATAAACTAAAACCGGAATATCCAAAAAATAACCAAAAAAAGTTATTTCGAAAAATGTGTATAAAACTGTAACGTAACCAACAAAAGAATTGCCCATATAATAAAAATTAAAGAAGAAAAATTAGAAATTTTCAATCATTTTTATCATAGTTTTACCATCAATAACAGGCTTTCTATTGTCTATTTTTTCAAACACTGGGTGGTGCTTTATTGATATAAATCAATAAAATGTTAATAAATATTCAGACAAAAATTTTAAAAAAGAATTTTATATGACAATTTATTTAATTAATCTATTTAATGTATACAATTTATTTAATTTTATATAATTAATTCAATCTTCAAGAATTTTTTAATTTTTTAATTTATAAGTAAGTTTTTTTCAATTCTAGGGATATAGCAATATTGTAAGTATCAAATTTATTCACTTTAATGAGTTTAATCGATTGACCTATTTAAAAATCTTCTATAATCAACTGCATTTATGATTTACAAAAATTAAATTTGTTGTTAACGTTTGTAATAGAAGAACTTTTTTAATTTTGGGAATATACCAATACTATAATTAAGAACTTTAATTAATTTGATGAGATAAATTGATTAACCTATGTAGAAATCTTCTATGAGTTGAATTATTAAATCAAAAATTAATTAAATATTATATTATGTAATTAAAGTAAAGTATTAACAATTTTATTATAACGCGCTTATTTTGGCAACGGGTTTCTGTATTTGTCGGCAATTTTGTTTTTGAACATTTTTACCGTATATATTACGTAAGTACAGGTTATGTTTTCTGCTTTTTAAAAGATCTGTCCACATCCTTTGTGTTTTTTGTAACATAAATCCCGATTATATTTATTGCGTTTGGACTTTCCGTACTATTATGTATTCCTGATGAGGCTTGGTGTCTCCAGGAAAAAGCTCGAAAAATTTTAATGAAGTTTTTTTATATAAGAAAAACTATAACAAGACTAGTAGGTCAAAAAACCGTCACAACATTGACAACGTATATTATATTATTATTGTTAATAAAAGAACCTTTATGAGAAAGCAGAGCGTGCAAGAATTGAACACAAATTCTACTTTGCAGCGTTTTCTATATTACAGCAATGTGTTTTGAAATGGTAACCCAAACTTGAGTACCTGCATTGTAGCATACAGCGGCTGAAATTTTTATATCCATGCATGCATTTTTGCAGATAACTGAAAAGCTATAGAAAAATATTAAATCGGAAAAGACCTCGAAGAAGCATCAACAAAAAAATTTGCATCTTCATGTAAAAATGTTGATTTAAGAAACTTTATTAATCGTCCCTAGGGTTTTTCTTCGTCCGAAGTCTTAGGACCTTAATTGTTATAAATTTGAACCCTGAGAAGAAAATATCTTTTCAAAAATCTGTCAAAAATCACCGAAACCTATTTTTCTGTGTGGAAAAACATCGGTCCTACCCTGATTCAAACACAGAAAAAACGAAGGATAAAGGTTACCTCGATCCCGGGGTAAATTTACCTGCAAAAAAAATTAACTTCACAGGATAAATTTTACCCAAATACATATCGGTTAAATTTTCTTCTGTCTTTCCATGACAACACATATATTTTGAAAAACGTGAAGTTGTCTGAATACAAATTAATCCCTCTAAAAAATTACCTGCAACAAATTTTATCCTTAGTTTTTTTCTGTGAAATCTATTTTTTTCGGCCTATCCTACAATTTATTTGAAGCCTGATCCGGTTCGGAAAACAATTAAGAAACTCTGAATGGCAAAGTGACATCTTGAGATGTGATCAGAGTTGTCGTGCCGTAAAGACTGACAGTGCAGTCTGTATAGGGCTCTTCTCGTTTGGTGGAACTTGAAGGAATAGAGGACCGAGGATAGAAGATGTTACTCTACTTGCAGTATTTCACTTTCACTAACCCCGGTCGCGTCAGGCTGGCCTCCCACGAGCGTCTCATCTCCCAGAGATCCCCCCGTCAGCGGGTCACTTACGTCTTCGTGAGGTCGTTCGTCGTTGCATGGTTATGGCTCTCTTGGTGCCCCCCTCTTGCACCTTGATGGGCTCGAGGACCAAGAGAAGAAACACGATACACTACCCACTTCGTCGAGAGATAGTAGCATGCTCATGGATGGTAGGAGGATGAAGGATGGTGGATGGTCGATGTTGCGGATGGTGGATGGTGATGAGCAAGCATCCCTGAGACAATGGTGGGGCACGGACCTTCCTTTCGGGGTGCTTGCTAACCAGGGGTATAAATGGTTTGCACGACACCTCCACCATCAGTCACCTTCTGACTTACTTAGATCCCAGTGTGCCCTGACTCGGGGATCAGTTAGGTGAGTCCTTAGTCCTCTTGTCAGGATCTTTGGCCGGAAAATCTGAATAGTCGGAAATTTGAATAGTTGGTTATCATACTTGTGTCGTTGGCCGCTGTCGTGCTGATCAAACCGCATCTCGTGACGTGAAGTGTATTTCCAAGTATTTTCAAGAAAACGTTCCATTGTGCATGGTAAATGATTTTAGTCTAGGATCTGTACGAAAATTTGCAATGTCCGTTGTCAATATCCATCGGGCTAGTGCAAAACATTTTCAAGTAATTTGGAAATACAGTTTGTAGACGAGTCTATGCGGAGCAATTGGTTTTTCACTATTTCGCGTATTGTGCATCAAAGAAGAGGAGCAGCGAGCTGACTATTTTTTTCTTGGAATATATCTTTAAAAACCTTGAGTTATTCAAAATTTACAATAGGATGTTCTAGAAATTCTAGTTCTGAATTTGACGAGTTCTGATCAATTTCCCGTAAAATGATAAATGTAATGAAAAAAAACTAATACTAATAAGAATGTAACTAAACTAAACTAATAAGAATGTAAAAACTAATAAGAATATAAAAAAATTATATTAACACATAATTGAAGTTGATTGAGTGATAGAAAATTCATTTTGACATCCACAGGGGACTTTGTCATTTCACGCCAATTAAAAAGAATTATCAATTAAAAATATTTGTATAGCTTATGCACGAAAAACGAGAAAAATTGTATACAGTAAGAAACAGTACATTAACAAAGTATTTAAAAATATTTATTAAGGAAGGCTTTTGATTAATTTCCGCTCGTACCGGAATGTTCTTTAGTATCAGTGTTTATAAATAAGCTCGTTAACAATAAGCCTTTAACTTTTAAATAATTTCAGCGTGAAATGTCGGGGTTTAATCTCACTTTTACCAACAAATTACACCATTTCTCTCCTCAGTAATAACAGACTACCAATCTCGACAACTAGCCACAAAACTTGAAAATCTCGTGTCACTGTCAATGGCAAGAAATTAAAATGAGAATTGTGCGAAGGCATTTTAAATAATTTCAATACTTGTCTTTGGCATAAATAATGAGGAAAACAGACTAGAAAAGATAAACTTATATATAGACTTTACCTAATGACATGGTTAGTTGTAATTTGTAATTTATTTTCATTACAATTGCTTGAATTACAATTGCTATTTTCTTATTATTTTAGAATTACAATTTAAGGAGCACAGTACCAACAAACATGTGGGAGTGTTTGTTGTGGATGGGTAAGTCAATACAAAATTTACATACATCATAATTCCTAGCATTCATTAATCTTTTTCAATTTCAAATAGATTTAATAAATTGACCAATTTAATGAAAAGAGAAAACTTGGTTTATTGTTTGTATAATCCAATGGTGAGAATTGACAATTAATTCCAAGATTAAAATTACAAGTTGATAATGTGTTGAAATTGAGAGAATAAATCTTTTCTATTTTGATGAATTGAAAAAGAATTTGATGGAATTTTTCATCCAATATCCAAACCAGAATCATGCTTACGGAATAAAAATAACCTTCGGTACCGTAATTCAAAGATATTAAAGTTTATAAAAGCAATTTGTATAATAATAATTGCAATCAAGAATCTCCTTACTCAAACATTACTAAGTGAAATTACATGTTGATTCATTGAATTACATGTGTAGAGTTTCGTTTTCATAAAGATATAAAGAATCTTGATAATCAAGAGGTTTTTTTTATACATTGTAAAATAAAAAACTTGATCATTATGAAGCTATAAGATAAGATGTAAAAAGACTAAGATAACGTTAGAAAAGAGATTAGAAAGAATGGCATATTTGAATTTATATCTATATTTAAAAAATTAAATAAATCCCAAATTTAATTTAAAATTTAATAATTTAACGTAAAGAAGGTTGCAACTCATGTTTAATAAATTAAAAATCGTGCAGAGTTCTTTGTATGGGATCGAAATTTCGACAAGGGCCTGGAGTTGATTACAGTTTTTCGTAACTTCCTTCCTAATTAAAATAAATTGAAGATAAGTTACACAGGTTTTGCACAGTGGCATTGTTCAGAAACTTTTACACTCTACGCAGGATTCGTTTACGGTTAAGCCTATCCCCAGTTGAAATAAAGGTCAAGTGTATGCAGTACGTCGTGATGCAATTACACTCATTACTAATTTACGGGTCTGTTGCACGTTCGGGTTAGATTCCTGCGGTACAAAGAAGGTAAAGAAGGTATATCATCTTACCCACAATTCTCTGAGTGATTACAAACGCTGATTATTAAAGATTTTTACGGATGCGGTAATATGTTTGAAATTTACACGGAGAAAACTAGATATTCACCGCTAATATCTGGATTTTGCAGCTGAATATATTTGATAGTGAACTGTGGGACAGTTATCTTGGATATTCAAATGCAGTATCTGTGGATATTAAAAAGAAGATATTAGCTGTTAATATCTAACATATTAAACTTGAGTATCCTAGATGACCGATATGCTATCCAACAGCTATATTAGGGTGATTTATAACAGTCAGACCTTTCGTTTCAATAAAGGATCGAAGCATCATAAAACCCTAAGAGGCCTAAGGGTCGTCAGTAATCCGCTTTTACAATTCACAAGTTATTTATATTATTTATTCACATCAAGATTATACTTATCTTCTATGTCTATATTTATATTCTTTCGTTATTATTTATTCAGTACATCCGAGAGTACATCCCTTTGATGAAAATTCTAAGAATGATGTCCATTTTTAGCTATATCTTAACGTTCACGAGATACTTGATACTTATTCTAATTTTTAACTTATTAAGACAAATTTTACATGCTTGTAATCGTGAAAATCCATAGGATATGAATTTTCAATCATCAATTTGCTAATTACAAAACGGCAAAAGTTCTCATTTATAAATTTTCATTCTCTTCACCTAGTCACTGCTTTATTGCAGAGTTCGTGAAAAGGGTTCCATGACTGGCACTTGATCGAGGCTAAGGCTGTCATAAAATAGTGACCAGGTACAGAGGATTAAAATTTGAAAATACAAATTTTTGCAGTTTTGCAATTAGCAAATTGATAGTTAAAAATTCACAATCTGCGCATTTTGACAATTATAAATGTATAAAATTTTCCCTAAGAAGTTCAAAATTGAAATATTTAAATTATTTTCAACTTTCGGTACTAAACCCAGTACCGTAAAGGCTAACTCAGAAGACACCACTGCCCGCCATGTCCTTTGTTTATGCGCGCGCACTCTACGGATTCATTATCCAGATATTGCAGTTGAAAGTCTCAGATCTTAGAAATCTAATATAAAAAGATATTGCCCGGTAATATCTCATATACTGAAAAAATAATTTTAGATAATACGCGATAATATCTAGATATTACGAACGACTATCCACATTTTCAATATCTACTTTTCAATATCTAGTTTTTTCCGTGTAGTTTCTTTTTGTCCTACAGAATTAATATCGTCTTTAGATAAAATTGATTCCAATTGTTTTCAAATTTTTATTTCATTTCTTTACTTAATTTCATTCCTTTATTTTAATTACGAATACTTTTCAACAATTAAAAATTTGTATTGTTATACATAAATTGCATTCTTTGTTTAATAATAAAAGTAAAGTTTAAGTGACACTCTGATAGTATAGAGAATAAAAAAAAATGATGAAAAAGGTACAATATTTCTTGTTTCCTGTCGTAGTCCAGCAAAGTAGAGAAGTGTGAAGAACAGGCGTTAAATTGGGGTGATAGAGCTTATGTTACTCAAAATTATGCGCAAGAAGAAACACAAAAGACGTAATAGTCATCACGCAAGCCAACTGATCGCGGGTAAGCGCGCGTGCGAATCTCACGCTAGAATGAAATAGTTTGAAAAATCTCTGACATAACTTCCCGCTAATTAATTAGGAGCATTGTCGACTGGCACAAAGGGCGACAGACTTTGATTCTCACACCGGGCAACGTCACTCGTCACAGCCCGAGACGAGGGTTTTAAATACTCAAATATATATCTATATATACCTATTATATGTATTACACACAAACACATAACCAAATTCAGCGACCGCGCACACTGAATCCTTTCAGATTAGGAATCTCTAGCACTCTTTCGCAATGGTACCACACTGAAGAATCGTTCGCCGAGATTCACACTAATTTCGTTTCCTCTGTTTCAGCCTCGCTGGCTATCGTCCATACAACCCTGGTAAGTTTACAAAACTAAATTTGCAAAACATCCTCAACTTCCTACTTTTTCTACTTCATAATATTATGATAGTTTATTCAAATATTTTTAAAATTGTTGGAATAAACAGATGGAACCCAAATTATATTTATGTAAATTAGTAGTTGGAATATCTAAACAAACGTTAAATATTATATTAAAACATAAGTTATTAATCTATGTTGTTTTGTTATTAGAAGAGGAAAGTGTTACCGTTGAGCGCTTCCTCTAAAGTTTCAATTATAAAATTAATTTATAAAAGAGCGAACGTTTGAGAGCTCGTGTACAAAGAATAGATTGTTTCAACTTTTTTACAAATGAAAGGTCGCTGTCACCACAGACGTGTACCTTCTTTGAGCTGTCGTAAAGCATGCTGCAAATATTATAAGTTCTGCAGCAACCTTTTGTTTCTGAAAAGTGTCAAAAGATCATTGCCAGTCAAGTAAATGAGGAAATAAAAATAGACTCTTCAAATTAAAATTATATTTTAAATAACTCTAGTTTAATGCCACCTGCCTATTGACGTACCATTTAGAAATGTCTGACACATCAGAATTCAAGCACACGTCACTTTGCAATTAGGATTCCTATATAACAATACGTATTTTCATTAATGTTATTAGGCTCAAGAAGGATATGATTATCCACGTCCTAGTAATCCTTTGATACCTGGATTACCTAGTGGAACTACACCGAAACCTGGTGGTGGAAATTATCCAGTGTCTGGACCCGATGATTATCCGGGATCAACGCCAGGAAGACCTCAAGGACCTAGTGGTCCTAGTTATCCAGGTCAAAGTCCTCAAGGTCCAAGTGGACCTAGTAGACCAAGTTATCCAGGACAGGGACCTCAAGGACCTAGTGGAACAGGTTACCCAGGTCCAGGAAGACCAAGTGGACCCAGTTTCCCAGGACAGGGACCTCAGGGACCTAGTGGAACAGGTTACCCAGGTCCAGGGAAACCAAGTGGACCTAGTTTTCCGGGACCAGGACCTCAGGGACCCAGTGGTTCAGGTTACCCCAGTCCAGGTAGACCAGGTGGACCCAGTTTCCCAGGACAAGGACCTCAGGGACCTACTAAAACTGGTTATCCCGGCTCTGGTCCTCAAAGACCTCAAGGTCCGAGTGGTCCTAGCTTCCCAGGTCAAAGACCTCAAGGTCCGAGTGGCCCTAGCTTCCCAGGTCAAAGCCCTCAAGGACCAAGTGGACCAAGTTTTCCAGGACAGGGACCTCAAGGACCTAGTGGAACAGGTTATCCAGGTCCAGGGAGACCAAGTGGACCTAGTTTTCCAGGATCAGGACCTCAGGGACCCAGCGGTTCAGGTTACCCCAGTCCAGGCAGACCAAGTGGACCCAGTTTTCCAGGACAAGGACCTCAGGGACCTACTAAAACTGGTTATCCCGGCTCTGGTCCTCAAAGACCACAAGGTCCGAGTGGCCCTAGCTTCCCAGGTCAAAGCCCTCAAGGACCAAGTGGACCAAGTTTTCCAGGACAGGGACCTCAAGGACCTAGTGGACCTGGTTACCCAGGTTCAGGAAGACCAAGTGGACCTAGTTTCCCAGGACAAGGAACTCAGGGACCTAGTGGTGGTCAACAGCGTCCAGTAAGAACATTACTGTCTTTAAAATCGAATTTATTTATTTTTTTAATATTTAAAATTTATCGAAATTAAAGTGCAGAATTTATATACTTTACACACATTTTTACACTAAAAAGAGATTACAAGAATATATTTTTATTTTAGTCACCGCCCAGTTCCGGTGGTCCAGGTACATTTGAAGGATATCCTAAAGAAAGACCTACAATTCCTTTCCCACCTACTTCAGGTGGACAGCCTGGTCGTCCAGCTGGAGGATTCCCATCGACTTCAGGAGGAGCTGGACCTGGTAGACCTTCTCAGCCTGGTCAACCTGGAGGATATCCAGGTGGTGGAACTGGAACTCAGCCTCAAGGTCCAGGATATCCTAGTGGAAGACCTTCAACTTCATTCCCAAGCGGGGAAAGGCCGGGTTCAGGATTTCCAAGTGGTGGAACTGGAACTCAAGGTACAGATACAAAATTATTAAAAAATTTTTTTAAAAATATGATTACTCTAGGTCGCATTCAAGTAATCTTTCATTTTATTTTTGTTTAAAAATGGAGTGGCCACTTTTTTCACTGCTTTCTTTTCAGGTTATCCTGGTCAGCCTGGCAGACCTTCACAGTCTGGTCAACCTGGAGGATATCCAAGTGGTGGTACCGGAACTCAACCTCAAGGTCCAGGATATCCCAGTGGAAGACCTTCGACTTCATTCCCAAGCGGGGAAAGACCGGGATCAGGTGGATTTCCATCCACTCCAGGCGGAGCTTCAGGATTCCCTAGTACTGGAACAGGATCTCAAGGTATATATCCTGCCAGATATTCCTGGTATTTTCCCAGGATTTTTCTGTGAGGGATGAAAAGATCATCACTTTTTTGAACTTGGTCATCAGGTTACCCTAGTCAGCCTGGCAGACCTGCACAACCTGGTCAACCTGGAGGATACCCAAGTGGTGGAACTGGAACTCAGCCTCAAGGTTATCCTAGTGGAAGGCCTGGTCAACCTGGAGGATCTCCAGGCGGTGGAACTGGCACTCAGCCTCAAGGTTATCCTAGTGGAAGGCCTTCAACTCCGTTCCCAAGTGGAGAAAGGCCAGGATCTGGTGGATTCCCCTCTACTACAGGCGGAGGTTCAGGATTCCCAAGTACTGGAACTGGATCTCAAGGTATATAAATGTTGCTTCTTGAATCCTGAATTATTGAAACCAAAAATTTTATATAAATTTTTCTGCGTTGTATCAATCAGTCAACATTACAAATAAACAATGCTTGATCCTTAGGTTATCCTGGTCAACCTGGCAGACCTTCACAACCTGGTCAACCTGGAGGATATCCAAGTGGTGGTGCTGGAACACAGCCTCAATATCCAAGTGGAGAAAGACCCGGTTCAGGCGGATTTCCATCTACTCCCAGTGGAGGGTCAGGAAGACCAAGTGATCAATATCCAGGATCGCAACCTGGCGGTTACCCAAGTGGTCAACCTGGCCAACAATATCCATCAGGAGGAGACAGACCCAGTTCTGGTGGATATCCATCAACTGGAGGTGGATCAGGGAGACCCGGTCAATCGGGACAAACACCGGGCGGCGGTTTTCCATCTAACGTACCCGGAACTGGAGGATTCCCCGGATCTGGACTTAGTAATCAGCCTGGCGGTCAATATCCATCTGGTGGGACAAGTGGAGGTTTTCCTGGTGGGTCTCCAGGTGGACAGGATGATGATGGATCGTACGACGATGGAGATTATTCTGCAATTCCCGGGGAACCTGGTCGTGACTATCCTATCTACGCTGATATCCCGCAAACTAGTTTCAGCTGTGACGCACAACAATATTCAGGTTATTACGCCGATGTCGAAGCTCAGTGTCAAGTTTTCCACGTATGTCACAACAATCAAACATATGACTTCCTTTGTCCAAATGGAACCATCTTCAATCAAGAATATTTCGTGTGTGTATGGTGGAATCAGTTTGATTGCAACTCGGCACCTAGTCTTTATTATTTGAATGAAAATCTATATGATTATACGATAATGGGCAGTCCAGGACCTCAAGGACCCCAAGGACCTAGCTTCCCAGGTCAAGGCCCTCAAGGACCAAGTGGACCAAGCTTCCCAGGACAAGGCCCTCAAGGACCAAGTGGACCAAGCTTCCCAGGACAGGGACCCCAGGGTCCGAGTGGAACTGGTTATCCTGGTTCTGGTTCTCAAAGACCTCAAGGTCCGAGTGGCCCTAGTTACCCTCAAGGACCAAGTGGACCAAGTTTTCCAGGACAGGGACCCCAGGGACCCAGTGGATCAGGCTACCCAAGTCCAGGCAGCCCAAGTGGACCTAGTTTCCCAGGACAAGGACCTCAGGGACCCAGTGGACCTAGTTTCCCAGGACAAGGACCTCAGGGACCTAGTGGAACCGGTTATCCTAGTCCTGGAAGACCAGGTACACCTAGTTTTCCAGGACAAGGACCTCAAGGACCTAGTGGTCCCAGCTTCCCAGGACAAGGACCTCAGGGACCTAGAGGTCCCAGTTTCCCAGGACAAGGACCTCAGGGACCTAGAGGTCCCAGTTTCCCAGGACAAGGACCTCAGGGACCAAGTGGACCTAGTTTCCCAGGACAGGGGCCTCAGGGACCTAGTGGACCTAGCTATCCAGGTCAAAGACCTCAACAACCCAGCAGACCAGACTTGCCAGGTCAATCACCTCAGGGACCACAACGTCAAGGAGGACCAGCTTATCTTGCTCCTCTACCAGGAGGAGGACCTCCTCAAGGACCAGGCTCCTATCCTGGGCAAAGACCGCAAACACCAAGCAGCCCAGGACAACGACCAGGATATCCTGACCAAAGGCCACAAGGACCCAGGCCTGGTGGTTCCCCAACAGATTCACCTTTCCCACCACAGGGACCTGCGAAACCAGATCGTGAATACCTGCCGCCACTCGCTGGCTAGTAATTGGACTTTTATTTTAAAAATTCAAATCAAACACCCCTTGATATCATCTGTATTCAACAATTTCATTTTTTATAACAAATTCTTTCTCGTGACATTTCTATCATGCGCTGATATTCTGTTCTTCAGAATTCATTCCTGATTACAGAAAATTGAATACCATCAGAGTAGCAGAAATCAGAAATTAGAAATCACCAATGCCTTTTGTGATCCCACCTTTATTGGTGCTGGATCTTAAGTGTAAATACGAGCCTTCTTACCTTCTAAGTTAAGTGATATATAACTCAAGCGACGTTCACTTACGATAAAGTTAGATAACGTAATTGTTTTTATTTTGATAAGACAAATGGTCAGAATTTGAAACTGTCAGTATTTTTTTCTTGAATTTTAGTGCATTGGAAATAGGCAGCTGATGTGACACGACGATCGCTGCAACTCGGTTGCTTCTTTGACAAAGAATTTGAAATCGAGTTCCACTGTAGTTGCGAATGTAAAGTCATAAATCCAACGAATTTATTTATTCAGTTTGAATATAGAAATGTAGTAACAATAAATGGATACTAGGTATCGATAGACTTTAAAAGGTTCATAATAAGTGTAGGATAGTTCTGGAACCTTTTAAAAGTACAAAATTACTGTCGTGCCTAAATTCTATGAAGATCAGGTTATTTATAATTAATAATTTTTCAAGTCTTATTTTAAAGACATTTCTCAGAATAATTTGTCAAGTGTCATACAAAATGTAAGATGTTATTGGAGACAGCGCGTTATTCTATTCAGCAGAGAATGAAAAAAATGTATTTTTAATAAACCTCAAAGTTTGTGTAATATATATTTTTTTTTTCAAAGTCATGCTGAGAATTGGATTTACAAAAAGTAGTGAAGTGCATTTGATGAAGAATTCAATCATGATCTATTGGTACAATTGAAGACATGAGAATGACAACTCGTTAAAGACCATTTGAAGTTGGCCCCCGAGTAATAGTTAAAATAACCTAATTTAGGGGCCATCTTCAAATGGCCATCTGGGGCCATCTTTACCTAGTTGTCATTCTCATGTCTTCAATTAGTATCACCGAGCGACAGTTGTCTCCCGCTCAATGATATTACCAGATTTACAAATAAATGACAGTAATAATTATATACCTATTTTGTATAACAATGGTTTGAGACTCCTCCGTGGAATGCCATTATGTATATTTTATACGCGAAATAAAGGAAACACCTTTGCAAGTAATCAGTTTATGAACTTACTAAGACATCCTGATGCACATTTCTACACGATTCCTTTCCCTCCTGTCTCATTTATAATTAGTCATTTCAAAATGTGTACAGTTACATAAATTCGTACCTTGAAAGAAGGTTACGTCGATGGTAATGTTTCATTGAATCTAATTCAACTGTCTTAATTATCTTATATACAAAAATGTAAACAAAAAATATAAAAATATACAAAATTCTTACAAATCTTGCAACCGTATGACTAGCATCTGGTGCAAGGTCTTTCGGATATTTTGACTGTATTACAAAAACTTACAAATATCTTTCTCTTTCTCATCTGAAGAATAATATACCTAAAACCATATTTTCGTATAAATTCATATAACTTTGAAACCGCAGAATTCTGTAAATTGTTTAGTGTTATTGTACCACGAATGCGTAAATGCTCATTGCATCAAGTAAGTTCATCATATTTCAATACACAAGTCAACTTTCGACCTTGTAATTTTCCCTTTCAAAATAGGAAATAAATGCATAATGAAAGAGTAACCCATTGATGTACTTGTACGTGGTCTGCCCAGCAAATGAGGCACGTACTGAATCGTTAAGTAATACTGAGTTATCTCGAATGATAATTGACTAAATTGTCATTAATTTGAACCCTGCTCCCTGCTACGTGCATAAAGCTTCCAATTGGAAAATCAGAATAAATTCCAATAATTTTCATGTTACATTCAAAAAAATTGGAAAATGTAAATTCCCAAGAGATTGATTTTAATTCAACGTTGGAATCAATATAATCTGATGCACGCAATGACTTGTGTAATAATGAGCATTTACGTACAATTTTATTGAATCGAAATGTTACGAGAGTTAAATACAGTTTTCGATTCACGGGCTCGATGCATCATAAATTTTATTCATCCAGTACAATGCATGGTAAAACAATGCATGGTTTTGAGAGGCATTGAAAAATAGTCATAATATTGTGATTATCAACGAATTAAAATGTTGGATAAAGTCTTTGAAACGTTGAGGATCATACGAACGGAATTTTGCCTGAAATCAGATGTTTGCGCAAGAGTGTCTATCTCATAGCACCGTCTGATATGCGTGATGGCTATTGTGTAAGGATATCCGTTACAATCGCCGATTATCGATCCTGTAATTTTATTCTTCATTAATTTCATGGTGGGGCTACCGTACTTCTAGCATCTTTGCGACTAATTTCACCTCTTGTGACACGTGATTATCTGCCGCTCAAAACACGCACACGATATTATTCAACGACGTGAGAATAAATGCAATTATTATACGTAACGCACATACTTTCTGATACACTCATTCAACGAGCCTGTCGATGACGTCTAATCTCTTGGCTCCGCAAAGTAGACATAAATTATACCTTAAAGTAGGATGAGAAGAGTGAAACGCGGTCATGATGACATCGTGACGAAGAGGAGCAATCTACTAACCATGTTCGGTACCAAGTGCATCTTCTTGATTTAGAACATTGTCCATTTTCGAGTTATAATCTTGGCTCTCGTTTGAGCCTTCCGAGATGGTGTAAATGACAGTGTCAATCATTCTAATTGGGAATAAAAATTCTATTTGATATTTCACATTTACAGCAGTGGCGAATACTTACTATACGACTCTGCATTTGAAAAGTACAAAAAGTTTTTCAGAACTTCGTCAAAAAGGAAAAATACGTGGTCTTATATTGTTTAATTTTTTAATTAACACTAAATTCACTTATGGACAATGATTCTAGATCGAAATCCATGTATAAATCGCAAATGAATGAATTATTTGTTGTAAAAATGAATCAAATTGAATTTTACTGGAAACTTATTTCCAATAATAATAAATAACTATATTAATTA
>JBAGKK010000256.1:251102-273235 GCA_037177015.1 Euceroptres primus
CCACAAATAATGGAATTTATATTAAATATCTGAAGTGTTAAATATTGCTATTCTTAACATTTTTATTTTAACAGTTTTTATGTTTTTTATTTTAGCAGTTCTTATGTTTGAATGGCCGTAAATGCTCTAATTATTCTGTTCGGAAACAGATTTTAAAAGTTGTTTTCAACATCGGTTGATTTCTTTATGAACGAGCTATGCAATTTTCAAATGCCTCTCCTGAAAAGTTGTCAAAAACGAAGATGGAACCCTTTGGTTCTAGGTCCAAGAAATATTCAAAAATGATTTCATTCTATTTTTTTATTATTTTCTAGTTGAAAAACTCCAGTAATAATTTTTCAAGATCCTCCATTTCTGTCTGAATTTCAGTCTGAGCCTAGGGCAACGTTTTCTATTTTAATTCATAGCAGTCGTCCAATCCTGTTTTTCGTTTTGTAAAGGAACCGCCCCTATGTTTTCAGGTATTCCCCTCTACATAGGACAACCTGGAGGGGTGAAATCATTTTAGTGCAAGTGAAAATGCACGATCACACGCGTCCTGTTCAGAAAGAAACGTAACTGAATGGATTCTGGATGATGTATCGAGCGTGCACAATTCCCTTGTCTTTTTGGACTTTAGGGGTGGTAGGGGTGGTTCGTCGAAACATTTCCTCTGTGGGGGTGAGTACTATAGGTGAGCTGAGCTAAGCCGAATTAGAGTTGCAGGCTCGCGCCCTCAAAAGTGCATTGAGCCGGTCACGAACGACAAAAACCCACTATCCCCTAAAGTCATATTCACTTGTTCCATCCTGTATCTATGGTTGACCCAGAACGGATTGGGTAATGGTTCTTCTGATTTACTTCACGCGCGTGGTGACACAGAAAAATTCTTGAGCGAAAAAGCTTCATTGAGAAGTCACGATCTTCCTCTTTTTCTTCCTTACTCGCTCTCGTTTTACAAACGAAGGAATGCACTTTCAACTGTAAAAGCATCTTTACTATTCCAATCCTCCAAGGCTTTCGAAATCTTTTAAATTTTCATGAGATTCCGAAGAAGCTGATTTTTAAAAACAGAATATCACAAAGCATCCCGAAAAATTATTCTAGATTTCTAGAAATTCTGCAAATCACTCTGAATAATAGTTTTAAAAAAAAAACTAAAAAACACGCTTTTATAGCAGATCCAACTAAAAAGTAAAAAATAATTTTTAAATAATAAGATTTTGTCCCAACAGCAATAGATAGGCAACTAACTCGATAAAATCAATTAGTTTTCAGAGAGTTTAAAATAATAGTAAATTGATAAACAAAAAAATTTTATCCTATAAAAAGCGTGGGGTGCTTTGTTATATATTTTTATACTAACTCAAGTTTTAGCACCCCACGCTTTTTATCTGATACTTTTTTTTTGTTTATCACTTTACTATTATTTTGAACTCTCTGAAAACTAATTGATTTTATTGAGTTAGTTGCATATCTATTGCTGTTGGGACAACATTTTATTATTTAAAAATTATTTTTTACTTTTTAGTTGGATCTGCTATAAAAGCGTGTTTTTTAGTTTTTTTTAAAAACTATTATTTATTTTTGCTTTTTTCGTCTTTAAACGAACTTAAATTTCATAGTAACTTGAAGACTCATAGGTAGGCGTTTCTCCGGAAAATTGATAAATCGTTAATCTTGATGATCCTGGTCAGGATAATGGGACAAACTTATTAAATTATTATATTATCATCGGTCCTTGATGAGTGTGCAAGGTTTCAATTTAATCTGACGTCTTAAAGTGGGTGAAAAGAACGTTCAAAAATTCCGTTACATAGTTACATAGATACATACAGGTGAAGCTAATAATAATAATAAAAGCGTGTTAAAAAAAAATCGTGACAAAGATGTTGATCCTCTGTATAATATCAGGATTGTAAAAAAATATATAAAGCAAAGATTTTTCTTGCATTGGCTTTGGGAGGATTTTCCTATAATTAATTAATTTTTCCTATAATTAACAATACATACGTATCTGTTAAAATTATGTGTTGCATGTGTTTCTCAGCAAATTTAATTGTTTATTCTGAATTATTGGAACTTTTGTGACCGAAGCGTTTGAATTTTTCAAATTGGTTTATAAAGAAACAACTCCAAAGCCAACATAAGAGAAATCTTTGTTTACATATTCTTTTTTTTAAATTTTGACTGAAAAGGATTTAGATCATTATGAAGAGAGATTGAGCTTATTCCTTAAGCTTTAAAGTTTAAATGGATCTTTTATTTATAAATAATTTTATTTATAAAATAATAAATAAATGAGGTAAAAAAACATAATAGATGTTTATGATGGATAAACTACGACGTGTTTCGGACCAATTTATTGATGTCAATCTCTCAGCGCACAGTGGGAGGAATCGGGAATTTACTGTTCATAATCCACTACAGTCTACAATTTTCGACCTATTTTGATGTTTTTTTTGTTTAAAATTCTCAGGATTAATTCTTGCAGAATGACTTCAAGCCCAATTTTTTAATTTCACTCTGTGGAATTTTTTATTTAAACAAATAGAACGTCAAAATTGAACGTTTTACGAATATTATTTTTTTTCTCCGAAGAAAAGACTTAAGAGAAATCGCTATTTATCAGAATTATTGCAGATATACTTCAGGAATACAAATGTTCAGTTTAAGATTTAAGCCAATTGTTATAAACAATTTATATAAACAATTATTTTCATACGGTGCTCAACCGCAACAAAAAACTGTATCTTGATTAAAAATACCTAAATATCTCGTAGGAACAGTATTTAGAATGGAAAATAACTATTAGTTTACAATTACCATTGTTATAAATATTCTAATAAACAAATTTTTTTTTCGAAGTATTGTTTTTCGCATCAAACAACTTTCAGATTAATTCTAAATTATAATAAATAGCTGCAGAAAAATATAAATGTTAAATATTTGTATTTTTAATAACAATATTATAAACAAATTAAGAAATTTAGCGTTTTCCATAGGAAAAAATTATTTTTTCTGCTAAATCATGTTGCAGCTATCTCAGTGGTTATATTTCATCAAAAAAGTGCGGCACCAACTTGCAATTGTTATTGTTATTAACAATATTTTTAACAAACAGTCATCTATTGAAATTTTAGGTCTAAATAAGCGGTTTTTTCGTAATAATTATTTTGAAGCATCTTGATAGTGGTACTTAAATAAGTACTTAATTACTTATTTAAAGTACTCATTTTACTAACTTAAATTACTTAAATAACTAAATAACCAATAATTACTTGCTTAACTTTGTCAGTAATTCTCAATTAATATTATTATTAAATAATAATAGAAAATTGTGACTTTTATAAACAAAATATTTATAAAACTATTTTGGTAGATTATTTTGCTATACTTATTTAAGTACCACTATCAAGTTGCATTAAAATAATCATTACGAAAAAACCGCTTATTCAGACCTCAAATTGCTATAGATGACTGTATATTTAAAATATTGTTAATAACAATAACAATTGCGAGTTGGTGCCACACTTTCTTGATGAAATATAACCACTGAGAGAGCTGCAATATGATTTAGCAGAAAAATAATTCTTTTCCGATGCAAAACGCTACATTTTTAAATTCGTTTATAATATTGTTATTAATAATACAAATATTTAAAATTTATTTTTTTCTGCAGCTATTTATTATAATTTTGCATTAATTTGAAAGTTGTTTGATGAGAGAAACAATACTTCGAGAAAAAAATACAATTTTTTTATTAGAATATTTATAATAATGGTAATTGTTAACTAATGGTTATTTTCCATTCTAAATACTACTCCTACGAGATATTTAGGCATTTTTAATCAAGATAAAGTTTTTTGTTGCAATTGAGCACCGTATGAAAATAATTGTTTGTATAAATTGTTTATAACAATTTTATTTTAACAATTAAATTATAACATTATTTATTAAATTCTAATTTTTATAACAGTTAAATCTTAAACTGAAAATTTATGTTCCTGAAGTGAATTTGCAATACACTATTAGAAATGTTCGTAAATTTCCGGAACTTTAAGGTTACGAAAGTAACAGAAATTTTTATAAAACTTAAGATACTTTTCAGAAAACGTATCTAAAAATTACCAAATTGTAATTGAAATTTACCATACTGTAACTGAATTTTTATGAATTCGACTTAAATTTCAGTTACGGTAACTCAATTTTCCTGAATTTATCTAAAATTCACCAAATTATAAATAAATTTTCAGTTAGATGTAACTGTATAAAGCTTCAGTTATCTGAACATAAAATTTTTTCTGTTAGAGTTTCAGAATTTTAAGTTACAAGTTTCAAAATTTTCAGTTACAGGTTTCAGAATTTTCAGTTACAAGTATCGTAAAATTACCAAAATGTAACTAAATTTTCAGACACTTGTAACTGACCTTTCCTAAATTTCTCTTAAATTTACCAAATTGTAACTGAAACTTACCAAACTGTAACTAAATTTCAGAAACGGTAACTGCATAAAGCTTCAGTCTCACGGCTCTGAAAATTGCTATAGAAATTTCTAACAGTGTAGTTTTGATAGATAAACTTTTATTAAGTCTTTTTTTCTGAGAAAAAACGTAATATTCGTAAAATGTCCAAACGTCCAATGTCCAATGTCCAAATGTCCAATGTTCTATTTGTTCAAATAATAAATTCCACAGAGTGAAATTAAAAAATTGGACTTAAAGTCGTCCTGCAGGAATTAATTTTGAGCATTTTAAGCAAAAAAAACCTCAAAATCTGTCCAGAATTGTAGGCTTTAGTGGATTATGAACAGTAAATTCCCGATTCCTCCCACTGTGGCAACGTTTCGAAATCAATATGATTTCCTCTTCAAGGAGACCATCTAGTTAAGTTAAAATCCTGTGTACATGAAAAAGGAAGTTTTCGGATTTGTATTCTTGTTTGAAAACTATAAAAATTGATAGTGATAAATGTGACAATATGTAAAATTTGAAGATTAAAACTGAATTAAAAACAACACAAAGAACAAAAAATAAAAAACGTGAGAGCGAGGGCAAAAACAACCAGTATAAAAAATAAAAAACGTGATAGCGAGAGCAAAAACAACCAGTATAGTATACTGGTTGTTTTTACTCTCGCTCTCACGTTTTTTATTTTTTGTTCTTAGTGTTGATTTTAATTCAGTTTTAATCTTGTTTTAATAAAAAATTGGTCCGAATGCCGTTGTAGTTTATCCATCATAAACATTAAACATCTATGATGTTTTTTTTCCTCATTATTTTCTCGAACGTAAAAATAATTTAACTATATCATCAGTTAAAGAATATTTATAATAAATAAATGTTGACTGTGTAATAATTTTCCTGTTTCCTATTTTCTCTAAGTTTCTATATAAAATATGTTTAAAGGAAATTAGTGAACCCTGTCCTTCAAGCTTTTGTGCAGCATACTTACACCTTTTCCAATCCAATATTTAATATTCAAAAGTCGGGTCGGGGAATTCCCGTCTTATTATCCGGATTAGGTAAAAGCGCTGTAAACCTTTCTATAAACTCTGCTTAACTAAAATATGGAATTTTTAAATTTAAATCAACATACAAATCAAAATTGACATTAAAATAATTTTCTGAATGATTTTTTCAATTCTTTCTATTTTTAATCACATTATTAAAAGATGAAAAACAATTTAAATCGTTTCAAAACATAAAAGTGAAATAAGTAAATACATATAAACATAACTAACTTCTGCATAAATATAAAAATATAAATATAAAAAATATAAAAATATAAGAATATAAATAGAAAATAGAAGCTAAAATTGAACCTCCGCATCGCAGAAGGGTGTATAAAATTTCATAATCCGAGCGCAATGGCCTCTCACCGCTTTCGTAAATTTTTTTGAACTTCGACTTTTGGAAATTTATTTGCAGTATTTAATTTGCTTGGATAATATCACAAAATATTTTTTTAATTGTAATGTTTACATTGTCAGGATCCGTTTTCGCTCGCACCAAGAAATTTTATACCCCCTCCTACGATGCGGCGGTTCAATTAATAAGTTTATATTATAATAAATCCTTGTTTAAAGTAATGAAATTTGATTATCTAAATACAAAAAAATGTGAAATTAAAATATTTGTCTGCATACTTTTGAATTTGGCAGATTCAGAAAGATTTATTACTCTATGTTTCTTTCTCCTGCTACCTGTTCAAAATAAGATATTAGTCTCTGTCTGAATACAACTCAGACCTAAACCTGTGGGAAAATCCCAACATCTGGTAGTCATCAGCATTAACCCTGGAAAAACTTTTTATGGCGCACTTCTACTGACTACTCCCACAAATTTTTTTCCAATGAAGGTGAAGGGATTTACAAGCATTTATGGCGTGCGAAAATCTACCTGTTTGAAATTTTAACTCGTTTAGAATTTAAGAGACTCAGTTAATAAAAAATATATAGCAAGTGGCACACTGTAAAAGGAGAATAACATCATCTAGATATTGTCAAGTATTTCTGTTTTTGAATGTCACTGAAGAAAGTTTTGTCATTTGGGGAAATATTCAGCTTTGTTTATTTTTTTCTTTGATCCTTCTTCTACCTAAAACTAAATTTCACCTTGCTGAGCACCCGTTTTAAATGCTTTTGCCTCTGAAGCTTCGTAGCGACGTAGTTCGAAAGACAAGGATGTCTGAGATAAGTTAAACAAGGTGCAAGGATCACTTGGTCCTCAAACCTCAAACTAACCGTTATATCGCACCTCAACTTGAAAGGTGCCTAACCTAAACCTAAAATCCCAGACTTCTGGGACACATGTTTCGTATTAAATCTATCTACCTGCTGAGACGGAACTGTCTTTAAAGATTTAAGAATGACCGAACAAATACGAAATTCTCACCTCACCAATAGGGGCAATAAGGACGAAAGAGCAATACTGCTAAAGGTGTATTTTTCTTACACCTCCAGGGACTCAGGAGCTTCCTTCATTTAGAATTTTAGAATTTAGATTTAGACTTTAGACATTTAGATTTAGAATTTAGATTTAGATTTAGACTTAGAATTTAGATTTAGATTTAGAATTTAGATTTAGATATTTAGAATTTAGATTTACAATTCAAAATTTTAGATTTTAGTTTATTATCAATTTCAAAACAAATTATTTACATTATTTAAGGCATTCCACTTGTAATTGACACATTATTATCTGTTTATTCTCCGCATGTTTATCATCGATTTGGCTCAATTTTTATTAAAAAATTTTCCATTCAATTAATAGGAGATATTATGTCAAATTCAACTTCAAAAAATTTTCTTTATAGGCAAATTTTGAATTTTTTGACCGTTTTTGTATTAAATCAACAATTTTTGTATAAATATTTCTATTAAATTGGCCACAGTTACATAATAAAATTATTGGGAATATCATTTCGTATGTCAAATATCTGGATTATATCATTTTTTTAATTTAGGTACTTACAAGATATCTCTAGACCTAGAGTCTAGACCACAGAGCCATTTTTCAAATGGAAATTCTTTTAGAAAAAAATCATTTAAAAATTTGAAAAATAAGTTTCCATCATTACCACCCGATATGGAAGAAATTTGACTAAACATAACTTTTATTTGAAATTTTTTGTGAAAACTTTTATTAATTTCTTTTAGAATAAGAAAAAGTTCAGACTTTTCAGTTTATTCTCGATTGTAAATGCCCTGAAATTTTTTCAATGATTTAAAAAGTATAGAAAGTATTTTATTTTTTATACATTCTTTCGCAATCCGCATTGCGCATTCTATTAAAATTAAAGCTTTTGCCGAATCTGAAACCAAATCAAAGTGTTTTTCTAGTTTAGTACATTTCATTTTTATTAAAAGTCTCAAGAAATATTTAATAAAATTGTGTTAAATTTTCAAAAGGACCTAAATATTAAAAAATATTTTTCACAATTACTAAGAGTACATGAACCAATAATAATATCGTTAATAATTTATTTATTATTTCTTCATCAGTTTCAATATATGGTTAAATATATGAATTTATATTTTGGGTCAAAACTACTTGACAAGTTCCTTCCGCGCAAATTGGCAACACATGTTCTCCTGCACTTTGCACGACAGTTATAAGTTGCAAGGTGCAGTGAATATTTGAGACCCTCCATAAAAGTCAGGTTCATACCTGTCAACTGTTTCTTGAAATCTTGTCCATAAGGCACAAACATAAAGTGAATTTTCAAATAAAGTAATTGAATTTTCAAAAAAAAAGGAAATGAATTTTCAACCAAAGTGATTGAAATTTCAACCACAGTAAATGAATTTTCAATCACAGTAATTGAAAAGTGGTTACATTTCAAGAATTTTCTAAACAGTGTATTTGAGTAATGGGTGATTTTTTCCAGTCCAACTTTCTTTGCTTTTATTCAGAAACTAATAATTTAGTCATCAAATTATTTGTTTTTCTTTTAATTAAAAATTCTATTTTTAATCACCATCCAAAGTCGACAAAACATGCGTCTCAACCGTATAGAACCAAAGTATCTTTTCCTCCTTTTTTTAGAACTGCACTTTTTTCAATTAAACTTTTTTCACCTCAGTTCAGTACTAAAATATTTTGGAAGGAATTTCAACTAAGGTTCTCAAGTAAATACTTGTTATATACTATTTATTCCTTTTATCATTTTCTTTTTTAATTATCATTATATATTATTGACTACACTCGTTACTTTAAACACTTATATATTCTCAATTCAACTTCCAAAATTTTACACAATTACAACACTTTATCATCAAATTCGTATTTTTATTTATTTTTATTATAAGTTTATTATAATAAATTTTTCAACAGGCTTGAAAAGGGACAACACGGAGTCCGAAACGTTGCCTTTTTTTAAGAAATCAAGTTTTTTATTTTAATGACCTACTCCGGACACTTTTTTATACATCAACCAAAGGCCAAAACTGAAGAAAGAGATGTATTTTTTTAATGTTTCAAATGAATAAAACAATTTTTTAATACTGAAATACTACTTAGAATTATTATTTAACTGTCCAAGAATACTTTCTGATGATACAATTTTTAAAAAAATGTTTAATTAAGAAATTCATATTAGTTTGAGATTTATCAAACAGAAAAAAATAAAACAATTAACCAACATTAATATTAACGAAATATATTTTTAGAAGGATTTTTAATTTGTTTAACATCCATCTAAAGTTCATTTCTAACCTTTTAATTTACCGGCCATCCCCAACTGAGCAATTTAACTGATCTATAATCTATAATTTAAGGGTATGTGATACATAATGACGTCACGAATTACCGACTGATTTTTTATTATATTCAGCGGGTTTATTACAAGAGAAATGAAAATATGATGCTGAAATTTTCGAAATTTTCAAAATAAAAATTGAAACGCGCCAGACATCCATTCTTTGATATATTCCTTACTATTTCCTCAAATTTCAGCATTATATTTGCATTTCTCTTTTAATAAACCCGCTGAATATAAATAAAAAATCGGTCGGTAATTCGTGACATCATTATGTATCAAATACCCTTAAAGAAAATTTAATATTTAAATTTTATATTTATTTCCCTAATTTTCGCTTCGATATTTTCAGTTTTGACATGGACATGGTTTATAAATTTGACAATGAATCGTTGTTTTTGATTGCTTGATCGTATACTTGAGGTTTCAAAATGTCTCTTCGCCTGATAGATTTAATTATTGATAGAGTGTCCTTTTCCACAATTTCTGTAGTTATCTTCAGTTAACGTTCAACCAGGTTGGTGACTGGTTTGGAATATTCACCAACTTGGTAAAAAATGATCATTATAAATATGTACAATATGTAGTTTTTCTGTTTCTTTGGGGCCTATAGCTATTATATAAATAATCAACGGTTGGTGTTTTTGAAAAAAAATAGAAATACAAGTTTTCAAATTTTTTCATATCACGAAAAACGGTTTTTTTGCGATATCTCGTAAACAAGAGCTGATTGAGCAAAATGATAGTAATTTTTTGACCCAAATTACCCTAGAAAAGTTACCGACTACCCTGCAGCAAACAGAAAATTTTTTTGTAGCCCAGTTTTATGTAAAGATTGACGTCATCTATGTATGTATGTTTTTTGTCTATTCAAATACGTGAGTTTATTATTTTTTAAATAAAATTTGAAGATTTTGTATCATACAATTAAAGTGCTCATAATTTTAGAGCAACCACTTTTTTGTTACTTTAATTACAATATATTTTTTATCAACATTTTAACGTTTTACACCTAGATATCATTTCAAGATAATTTTTTTCAGAACAGTATCAAAGTCTTTGTCTTTTCAGAATTTCCAGTAAATATTGACTAAAGAGGGCCCAAAACTAAAACCGAAACGTTTTAAGCAAAATTTTGTTATTTTATGCAATGACCTTTTTGTCGAAGACTTATTTGGACTAATAATAAGGAAGTTCGAAAGTGACTCATTACAATTACTCATACATTACAACAATTACTCATACAATAATTACAACAGCTCATTACAACCAAATAATTTCATCAATCCTATATTTATTTATTTACTTATTTATTTATTATTATATTGTCATACATATAAGATAACATAAGCATCTCAACTTTTTCAGAACCAATCTCATTAAATTATTCAAAGATTGCTTTAACCAGTAATAAATTCATTAAAAAGATTCAGTACTAATGAAGCATGACAAAAGACGCATTTCAATTTGACACCTGAATCAAACCTTGAGGCAAAATTCCCAGGAGCTGAGAAATTCCCAGGCTTTTCGACCACCCTGGGGTGAGTTGTCTCTTCTTAAATATACTACCATTGCTATTGGTACATTGGTAGTCGAGAAAAATGTCTTCCAAGCACCCTGAGGCGCTTCTTGAACTTAAAAGACACCAGCAACCCAACTTTGTATCAAGAATCAAGATTCTGCTTTGCGCATAGGTTCAAATAAGGCGGACTTTTCCCAGAGTCACTTTAAATCTAAAAACTTTATTCTATTCTCAATGGCATGGGGCTGTAACAAGCAAGCAACCTTCCTAACCTCTGCCACGTGGGCATTTGTGTCTGTGAATTAGAAACTGGTGAATGCAAGTGTAAGTGCACTCAGAAGATCCTTCACTACTCGACTGACCCTGCCAAGGGTGGAGCTTAAAATAAGGGTGGTACCTTCCGCTGGAGCGAAACAACATGGGGCTGAGTTCAACACGGGACCGTTAAAAGGACTCGTTTCCTCAACGCAGACAGTCGTCGAAACCCAGGAGCTCCGACTGAATCCCTGGCAATTTTAAATCTCGCTTCTCTCGTACATTTTAAAAATTCGTTTTTTCCTTCCCCTTTTCGTGAATCGGGTTTTCGGTGGCGCAAATTTTAAATACCATTAGAAATATCAAGGACTCGTGTTTGTGGAAGAGAAAAGGGTTGATGGAAGTTTTTAGTTAGTGAAGAAGTGGTCCATGTTGATGCCGTGAGCAGTGATAATTTTTGTTCACGAAGAGATAAAAAAAATGGCGCCTATGGTGGACAATGACACACGCAACACGAGTATTATTTTACAAAGTGATCCTTACATCGGCAGCTGGAAACGCAAACAAGTTCAACAAAAAGGTACCAGTTTGTCGTTTTTTGAGAAAAGATGAAAAAGACGAATTTTAAAAATTGAATTTTTAATAGCACCAGCTGAACGTTTTGATATTTTTTTTTAAACTACCATCCACCCAACACATCTTTTAATGTGTTGGGTGGGTCTGTTACTATCCACCAAACACAATTTTTTAATGAGCACCAGCTGAACGTTTTGATATTTTTTTAAAATTACGATCCACCCAAAATAGTTCTATTAAAAAATATTAAAATTTATCAACCTTGTCATCACAGAAAACCATTGATGTCAATTTTTTTGCATCTCATTTTGAATAATTTAAAAAAATTGAATTTTTCATTGTTATTTCTTTTCATCTTGTTGATTTCTATTGACCCTCTGGTTATAAAATTTGTTGGTGATTTGTTTTGTTTCTAAGACTCTGTTGCAACTTAATTTAAATTTGAATTCAGCGTAAAAATTGATAATCACTGATTTCCTAAAAATCTCTGCTTTAAATGATGCACTGAAAAAAAATGGTTAGTTGTCCCAACTAACCATTTTTTTTAGTGATACAGTACCGCGATGTCAGCTTTTTAAATAATTGCTTTTTTATAATGTACAGTTTTAACGAAATGAAATACACTTTTCTCATTTTATTTATGGCAGTGTTTAGTATTATAGAAATTTCCGCATAACTAGCACACAAAATAGTATGGACCGAGGCTAGTGTTACGGAATTTTCCGTTAAAATAGCCTGTTCCCGCTTCGTGTTGTATGCTGGTTGTACGGAAAATTCCGTAACAATATCATCGGCCTTTATTTATTAATTTTATTAGGAGGATATTCTATAACAAAAAATCAAAATTATAGTGTTTTTATGTGTTAAATATGTTATATGTAAAATATAACATATTTTATATGTTATATGTAAAATTTTAGATTTTCGGTTAATTTATTTGATGAAACATGAAAAATATTTTAAAAATTTTAATTTTTAATTTTTTTAAAAATATTAAATGAAAAATGTTAGATTTCTGAAGGTAAAAAAAAGTAAATATATCAAGTAAAAAAAAGTAAATATATCAAAAATATAGTTGATGGAGTCTAAAACCTTCAAAATTATTTTGACAAATCTAAGTTAAAATGAATTACAAATAAATGTTGGAATAATTGTAAAATCTAGAAAAAGAGGTGCTACAAATCTTACACAAAATAATCGTACACAAAATATTGTACACTTAATTTTCCAACACAAAGTAAAATCTGCACAAAATAGATCGTACACAAAATAAAATAATTACTATTTTCCTACAATCATTTAAAAAATTGTACGCAAAATAAATCCTACACAAAATGTTTTGTATTTAAAAATCCAACAAGGAATAAAACCTACACAAAAGAAATCATACACAGTGTATTTATCATAGAAGAAAAAAAGAACTTTCAAAATGCTCTTAATAGAAAATTAGACATGATAAAGATCCGGCTTATTTTGAAGGGTTTAATTTAAAAAAATAACTTTTCCCACAAGAAAGTGTTCGATTTGGACTAATAGTTTAGATTAGCTAATATTACTAATTAATAACAATATCTTAATGATCGATAACTTATTATTTTCCTATGCTGAAAAAATAGACTAGGGGGTTGTTTTCAAACTTTGTTAATATGACGCAATCAAAAATCAGTAACACAAATCAGTGACACTTAATCAGTAAAATAATTTTAAAACAATTTCAATTCGGTTTGAGGACAAAGAAAAAATGTTCCTGGTACAATAGTAATAAAATCAAATAAGTGTTTATAGAATTATTTATAACAAATGTAATTGTAGATGAAGAAAAAAATCAAGGCGGAAATTGTAAAGAGTAATCTTTTCCTGTGGCTTCTCCAAACTAAAATGACCCAAACAACAAATAAAAAATAATATTATTTATTTCTGCAAATTCTAGATAACATTATGTTACAAATTATGGAGGCAACACATCTCGGTAATACTTTTATTTTATGAAACAATCATAAAGTTTCCTTCTTTGTCTGCGATGAATGCATTGCGTAGATTTTTTTTTGGGTAGATTTTATATTGTGTTTGGATTTTTAAGTCCAAAATATTTCGAAAGAAATAAATATAAATAAATAAATAAAATAAATAATAAATAATATAAATAAATTAATCAATAATTAATTATTCAATAATTAATTAATCAATAATTAATTAATAATAAATAATTTTATTTATTTATTAATAAATCATGAATAATAATTAATTAATAATAAATAATTTTATTTATTTATTAATAAATCATGAATAATAATTAATTAATAATGAATAAATTCATTTATTTATTTATTAATAATTAATTAATTATTAATAAATATGAATAATAAATAATATAATAATCTATATTATTAATATTAATAATATTAATAATAAATATTTAAATATTTTTTTATTTTATTTATTTTGTGCACAATTTTTTAAATTTAAAAAATAGTAATTCTTTTATTTTATGTTGGGTTTATTTTGTATATGTTTTATTATTCATTTTGTGTTGAAAAATTAAGTCTAATATATCTTGTGAACACTGAGAAAAAAATACTTTTGAATCTATAGCATATGCTATTGCGATCTGCCAAAAGCAGGTACTATTGATTTAAAATAATATACTATAGACTTTACAGTATATCATTGTTGATTCCAAAACGATAAAAATGGATTAAAAATAGTAGTTTTTGATTCAACAGCGATGCTATAAATTCCCGAGCATATTACTTGAAATCTATAGCATCTGCTTTTGGCAGATCGCAATAGCATATGCTATACACTCAAAAGTACTTTTTTCTCAATGTAGTTTTTATTTTTTGAATGATTATTTTGTGCAGGATTAGCGTTTTCTCCTAGAAAAATGCATCACGAAATTTGAAAATGTTTTAAAATTAGAAACTTGAAATTTTTTAATTGCTGTCTCGAAGATAATAATACTAAAGATTTTTATACATTTTGGAAAATAAAGCTGATAAAATTGAAGAAATGTAATAAATTTTATTAGAGAGATCCAACAGCCATAAGAAAAGTTTCGAAAAATGTCCGTGTACCCAAATTTTCATCAGGTAGTGTAGTTAATAGTAGACATATAAAATGAGCTTACGGATCTTATTTTGGAATTGCCACCATAAAAGGAAATATATTTCGTTTTTTATGGAATTATGAAAGGAAGACACACTTTAAAAGCATAAAATTGTTGTTTTAGAGATGCTGTGTGGAGGGTCATTTGATTTAATTATTTCATGAACCAAAACACCATATCGTTGCGGGTATAGCGTTTGAGGAAGGTTGATGTTAAAAGTAAATTCTTAGAATGGTCTAAGCAATCCATACTTCATGTCGCAGCGGATATTAACCGCGAGTTTCTCGGTATCGTTACAATACTCTTGCACCTTTAGTCTTTTATCATTTTCTTGTCGGTTTCCTCACCTCTGATGGAGGCGCATGTACGGTTTAAGGACTTAGCAGGCGAACCCATTTTCTCGCCGCAAAGAAGTAATGTGAGAAGCGGAACTCTCTTGGTTCTACAAAATTATAGGTACAATGAGCATTTATTAATTTTATGCGACAGCAGCCTTATTTCTGGGATGCTATCCTCAGATTCCTCAGACTTTTCTTAACTTCGCTGATGAAATACGCATTTCTGCAGAATATGCGTGCTTGAAAAACGGTATTCTCATATTCTTTTTTATTTGTCGTTTGCTAAAGTTTAAAGTGTTTAATATTATAATGAATTTAAATATTATAATGAAGTTAATGTGTATAAATGTAACATAATGTAAAATAAATCATTGTGTTTTTAAAATTTTGCCACTTGGAATCTTATGCATTGACATACCCTTCAAATATGCTTCGTTCAGGCCGTAAAAAAAAATGAAATACAATCAAAGCATGCTCACTTTCGTCTTGATAGTCTCAAAATGGAAAGGCGGGGTTGAAGAAAATGAATTATTCAAGGCGAATTTCCATCTGTGAGAAGTCTCGCGAATGGGTGGAAACATCGTTAGGTTGCTCTCTTGCCGTCGTTTTAATGATGATGGCTTGCTCCCTTTGCTTCTGGACGGTTATAACGAGGAAGCTTCGATGTTGAAATCATTTTTTCGCTACATATCCTTTGACTTTTTTTTAGCAAAGCTCGTATTATAAAGTAAACCACTTTAATTTACGATTTACCTTTTACCTATTTAAGAAAATACTATACTATACTATATTATACTATACTGTACTATACTATACTATACTGTACTGTAATATACTATAATATACTATAATATGCTATACTGTACCGTACTTTACTGTATTGTACTGTACTATACTATAAAGAAAATACTATAAAGTACACTTTATAGTATATAAATGAATATAAATAAATGTACTATAAATGTACATTATAAAGAAAAAACCCTAGACCCTATAGTTTTACTTGCTCGATCTTCATTTATTCACATTATGATAGGGTCCATTTTATGTCACATTATTGTAGGCAAAGCACTTACTATTGGATTTATTACCGCATTAATTTACATAACCGTGCAGGTGTTAACGACTGCTGACTCGTAAATGAAGACGTGAATACAACACAATGGTATCGTAATTCTTCATTAAAATGATGAATTTCTCCTAACGAAAAACATAGCAATTGAGGACAATTTATTTTTGTTTGTTATCTAAAGATACTTTAAAACAAAATATTCTAAAAATCCAATTTAATTTTTAAGAACTCTATTAAAAATGCAAAACAAATTGAAATCAGCTTCAATATCAAATAAGTATTGTTTTCAATTGCTTTTCCTAAAATTGAAAGAATTTTTATTAAATGTTCCAGGCCTCAGATTCGCGTCGGATACTCTGGATCTGAGTTCGCACCAACCAAACAACAATAACAACAACAATAATAATTCGATAAGGATCCTTAGCGACGACTGTGGATCTGGCCTACCGGAAGTTGTGATGAAAGAGAAAAGTAAGAACGCGGCGCGATCGCGCCGTGAGAAGGAGAACCAAGAATTTTCGGAGCTTGCAAAATTGCTTCCACTTCCAACTGCCATCACCACGCAATTGGATAAAGCCAGCATCATCAGATTGACGACAAGTTACCTCAAAATGAGAAGGGTTTTTCCTCATGGTGAGTCCCAATCTCTAAATTTTACAAACGAAAGTATTTCTATTTCTTATTTTCATTCGGTGTTTGTGACCGAATGCTTTATTTTCATTCGGTGTTTGTGACCGAATGCTTTATTTTCATTCGGTGTTTGTGACCGAATGCTTTCTTATTTTCATTCGGTGTTTGTGACCGAATGCTTTCTTATTTTCATTCGGTGTTTGTGACCGAATGCTTTCTTATTTTCATTCGGTGTTTGTGACTGAATCCTTTCCTGAAAAAAATCATCTTGTAGTTAATAAACCCTATAATCCTTGAAGAGCATGACAAAGAAAAGTGACTCCTCGTGATTGGAGATTTTTTATAAACGTCTTTAGGGTTTTCGCAGGAAAGGGATGGTAATGCAGCCCTTTGTTAATTCAGACACAAGACACTTACGCGCAAAGGGCAAATAGTATCGGATGAGATGGGTGTGATTGCGCACTTAATGCATTGTTAGCTCTGGTGCTTTGTAAGCAAAGCATGGGGGCTGTTATAGTGTTACAATAGCTCCCCTCCCCTTAGCATCGGCGAATTGAATTTCAAGTGGCCGCATCCCTCTAGAATACGGCGTCGTCTTTATTCTTAAAAAAAAAAAGCTTCGACGCCCTTACTGAGTCACTTCACGGCACGGCATCCTTTTCCCTTCGTTATTATCGAAAATTACGTAAACGCTGACAAATTTTTATAGACAGAAGGAAAATCAATTTTCTATTTTTCAAGAAAGTTAATCAGTTTGCAAAGCATAACATTTTCTTAATGCACACTAAATAGCAACTTAAAATATTCGAATAACTATCAGAATTAAGGTGGGTCAAAAAAACAAAATTTTGGACATCGGAAATGGATCTGTGTGGAAAAATAGCGTATTAGGACCCTGAAAAAGTATAACTAATTTGGATTCGATCGATAAACGCTTTGGTTTTGTGCGTTAACAAAATATGTTTGAAAAAATCCTTACTTTCGAAGTTTTGATATTTCCGTGGATTTTAATTTTTTTTACATTTCTGGAGGCTTTAAACAACTTCCCAAATTTTTACATATTTTTATTTGCAGCCCCATCAGAGATTATTAATGTTTAATAGACCCCTTTTTTCAAAAAATGATTTAAAAACCTACAGAAGTGAAGAGAGAATTTTTTCAGGTATTTAGAACGTTTCTACTGGTAGAAATATGCTTTAAAAAATTTGATTAGTCTAAAATTGATTGATTAGTCTAGGGTCTAGGAAATCATAAGTGTAAATTTATTGAATTTTTTTTTTAAACTGAATTTTTGATTTTTCTAAATTATTCTTTTTCAACTGACTTTAAATATTATTTTTAACATCTAAGGGTGTTCTAGTAATAAAAATACTATAGAAAAAAATTGATAATTGTTAAATTCATTTTTGTGTTTTTTTTTTCTAAATTTTAATTTTAGTGATAAAAATACTCTAGAAAAAAATTGATAAGTTCATGGAATCAAAAAGAAAAAGGGAGCATGTTTTTCAAGAAGTCATTTTTGTGTTGTTTTAGAGTATTTTTATCACTAAGATGATAAAAATTTTATCACCCTCAGGTGTTAAAAATAATATTTAAAGTCAGTTGAAAAAGAATAATTAAAAAAAACAAAAACTCAGTTTTTAAAAAATTTCCTATATTTACACTTATGATTTCCTAGACTAATCAAATTTTTTTCTAACGCATTTTTACCGGTAGAAACGTTCTAGATACCTGAAAAATTTCTCTCTACATTTATGCAGAATTTAAAATTAATTTTTGAAAACAGGGGTCTACTAAACATTTTAATAAGCTCTGATGGGGCTGCAAATAAAAATCTGTAAAAATTTGGGAAGTTGTTTAAAAGATCATACCACTTTAGACGCCAGAAAAAAGGCTATTTTTGCGAATGTTTCAAGCTACTTCTATTACATATATTTATATATTGATGTAATTCTTTTTAGGCTCCATTAATACACTCTTAAAATGTGTAAAAAAATTTTTTTATTGATTTTACATAGTTTTTTATACAAAAAAACGAGTCGAACATAGTATCTCTAATAATAGGTGTATCCACGGCGTTGGTGGTTTTTTTGTGAAGGATTCCCTAAAACATAAAAACTAAAAAGATTTAGACTCAATAAGAGTGTGGCTGTGGTCCGAACTAGAATTATTAATTTTTATGCAAAAATAACAAAATGGCAGATTTAAAAAAAAATCGAAAAATGTGGTTTCGGGTAAAAAAAAATAGTAAAAATGAATATTTCGACTTTATTCTAGTTCCGGCCATACCCACACTCATACTGAGTCTAAATCTATTTGATTTTTGTGTTTTAGGTAATCCTTCACAAAAAACCATCAACGCCATGGACACACCTATTATTTGAGTTCGACTCGCTTTTTCGTATAAAAAAAAAACTATGTAAAATCAATTAAAAAAAAAAAATCACACATTTTAAGAGTGTATTAATGGAGCCCAAAAAGAATTACATCAGTATACATAATAGAAATAGCTTGAAAAATTCGCAAATATAGCCTTTTTTGGGGCGTCTATAAGGTCTCCAGAAATGTAAAAAATATTGACACCCACGAAGATATCAAAATTACGAAAACAAAAATTTTGTCAAACATATTTTGTTAACGAACAAAACCAAGGCGTTTATCGATCGAATCCAAATTAATCATACTTTTTCAGGGTCCTAATGGATGATTGCCAAAAAGTTGACCATTTTAAGTCCCTATCATTTTTCACATATCCTGTGATTAATTAATTTTTCTTAAATATATCTGAGCAAAGTACTCACATCAGGACACAATTTAGGAAAGTTTCAAAATTTTAGACCACTTCGTTTAGAAATTATAAATAAGAATGTTTGAAAAACGTCAGGTTACGCGATGTCTCAAACTACAAATTTAAAATAGAAAATTGCTAAATAATATCAAAAATATTTTCTTTGATAATTTGCGCTTATGAAAGTCAATTGAAATTAGTTCAAAAAGATGATTATATGGAGTGATAAGTTTGATATTTTACAGTTAAAGATGTGAAAAATCGCTCCAAAGTCTGTCCCCGAGTTTTGTGTCAGGTTTTACGATTTTTTAACGGAGGAATATTGTTTAATTGATTGGGATTCATTTTAAGAGGAAACTCAGTACTATCGCTAGATAGAAAAGAATAGGCCAAAAATAGAATAGAAGGAGATTCAATAATATTTTTGCTTTTACTCTTGGGGTACACAAATTTTTCAATCCTTTTCAATTATGAGCTTCTTACTGGGAAGTTGTTTAGGTTTATTTTAAAAAAGAAATTCTGCATTTGTACTAAAATAACCTTGAGATTTTATGGTGCACTTTTCTGGATTTGACGACAGGACAAACGAAAAGTAAAATTATACCTAAAATCTGCATATCTAATTTTTAAGAACGGCTGGTCTTTGAAAGTGCTAATAAAGTTTAAAGAATTGTTTTATTTTCAGAAATATTTTTATCTAATTACAGAAAATACAATTTTTAACTTGAGGTGTTTGAATTTACAACAACAAAAATGCTTGACCTCAGTCACTAAGCCGAAGCAAGGAAGGTTTTACTGCTTAGTGAAGGTGTTAAGATCCCGTCCGAAGTTAATTTAACGCTTCTTGGACGTCTAAAGATGCATGTCGTCTCCAGCGATTTCACCTCCCGAAATTTTAAAAATAAATTACAAGAGTACAGCTTAAGATCAAAATAAAAAACTTTTTACATCATGTCGTTAATTGGACAACAATTGAAATTCTGTTTTATAAAAATTATTTGAGAACTCGAGCTGACTTGTATAAGAGAGTATAAGCTGTATAAGCTGTATAAAGTATAAGCTGTATAAAGTATAAGCTATCAACAATTCCATGTTGTTTGTTTCAATTCAAAAAAATTGACTGATCCAACTAATGGTCCACTTTCAGGATTGAAGTGAAAGGATATTTTTTACTGGAACCATTTTTTATATCGATTATTATTGTGAATTTAATCCATAATATACAACAGCTACATCATCAAAAAATCTTTTTCTTCTCCGATGATGCTTGATTTGTACAGATCTCGATAAATGTATAGTTCCAAAATTTGAATGAAATTTAAAATTCCTCGATTCGATGAGATTTGCCGATATTGTAATTTTTTGATTGACATGATGGAGAAATAGTTTTTGAAGGGTCGTGAGCACGAGTGGAGACAGCAATGAGACAAGGACAGAACGTGCCCTGGAATACGTGACAAACCATAACATCAGCTCGTGACCAACCGACCACTGCCTTTCATTCGCAATAGGGAATAGGCCACCAAACCAACGCAAAACTCCTGACAAATAGATTCATATCTCGAAATAGAGGTGCATCGACAAGAAGTGATCGCTTTTTTATATTCGAAATATAGACATGTTGACAGTTATAAAATATCGTTCAGGATTGAAATTGAAATGTGTTGACGCATTCATTGTAACAGTAAAAATATTAGAAACGTATATTTGCAGAGTTTGAACTTTGGAGCTTTTTTTGAACAAATTGAAATCGAAATTAGTACATGTAATATATAATATAGGATATTTGCTCAAAATAAAGATTAGATGTTAACTAATTTGCAAATTTTGTTCACTCCAAGCAAAAAATGCGCTTTTATATCATAAAGAGGTTCACCATATAGTGGGTAGGATAATGAATTAATGAATGCATGAACACGGAATACTTCGGTACAGGCTTAGTTGCACGTCGAGTGCGAAACACGCGAGTCACATGTAAGAGTGTCAAATTAAAACAGAAGGTTGAAGCAAGTACCTATCGTTCCAGATATGATTTTATTTTCAGAGCATCCCTTTCATTATGTATGTAGAAGCATATACCAAAGATTTTCTTGCCTCTTCTCAACTAAAGGGTGACAACAAATAAAGCGGACACACATTTTCTTACATAATTTTATCTTAAAAAACAAATTAACAAAAATAACGTTTAATTCTGATTATATGTACAAAGTTACAACATTCGTAAGTATTTTGACAGTCGCTTGCTTTTGATTTTATGCAGAGCTTCAAACGATTGAAAAAATTTGAAACGTTTTGCCGCAGTTTTACTACAAAAATCTAATGCAACCTAGGCGCCCTTGTCCTTTTCTAAAGTTTCTTTCTGCTTTGACAGCATCGCACACTCACCTCGGTTATACTCAGCGCTTTTATTCTTTCGTACACTGAAAAAAATGGTTTAGCTGTCCCAGCTAGACGTTTAGCTGGATTTCGTCTTCTAAGAAAATATAGCTGCATTACCTAAATTTCTACTAGAGTTATCTAAATGTCTAGCTGTTTTAGCTAAATTTTGCCATCTAGAAATTATCTAGCTAATTTACCTAGATAATTTCTAGATGGAAAAATTTAGC
>JBAGKK010000256.1:387043-398418 GCA_037177015.1 Euceroptres primus
ATTTTTTGTGACAATAGGTTTTTAAATCAAATACGGACAGAAATCATGCATTTGTTATAAAAAATATCGTATGCGCCTAGGTGCATAATATACTATTGTACGTTATCCATTTGAAAAATGGCACTTTATGGACGACTGAAAGTAAGTTTTATTAAATTAAGTAAAATAAAACTAAAGTTTAATTTTTATAAAATGTGAACAAGATAATTTTTAATTGATTCGACCTTTTAGAAACTTGATTCTTTATTTCTATTCATATTTTTTGGATTACTTATTTTCTATTATTTATAGCATATATAGCTATTTCATTTTCATTTATATTTTTTTAGAATTATTAACTGACATTTTAGAAATTGAATATTTCTTTTTAAAGTGTTCGATTTATCAGTTAAATATACTTATGGAATATTTGATGGTTTTACTCGACATCTGGGAAGTTTTGATCAGTGTTATCGTATTCAAACAACGCAATACCAAATAATGAAGAAGATGGAAAGTTTAAGGAAATTCGTAGCAGACATTGTTTAGTGGATAATAAATATCAAGAAAAAGATGAACCTACAAATTTTACTGGATATTTTGATATTTGGTTTGATCCCGCATAGCAACGGATATCGGCAGGATATCCTGATAATTTCCCGAGATATCCTGGGGACGTCCTAGGGATATCCTGAGGTTATTTTCAGGATATTCTGAAGGGCGGAAATGTCGATATCCCTAGGACGTCCTCAGGATATCCGGAGGACGTCCTAGGGATATCCTGATTCAATGATGTCGGTTATTCGTAGGATGTACGCAGGACGTCCCAAGGATATCCTTAGGCGATGTTCCAAAGATATCGCGAGTGAGACAACATTTTTGAAAGGAAACATTCTTTTCCAAAATAGTACATTATTCCAAGTTTAAACGCAAATTTTGGCGAGAGCTTAGTTTAAATCACGAGGCGAAGCCGAGGAATTTAATCGCTCGAGCCAAAATTTTCGTTTGGACATGGCAAATACAGTGCTTTTCGTCATGACATAGAGAAAAAGCCAAATGAAAATGCCGAAATGACGAAAAAGAAGTTTTTTAGTTAATTCGGATCTTAATAGAAACTCCGGTTCGAGAAGCGCGGATACTCTCACTTAGAATTACGGTTAAAATATAATTACATATTTTTTGTTTATTGGATATTAAAGCTAACGCACAGAAAGAATTTCAGATTTTTCTGACAAAATTTTTCTTCTGCCAGCATGGGCCCGTAAATTCCAAAATCGCCTGCCAGTTAAGGCGTGTTTCAACGTGTATGTATCCTTTGAAATAATAGTATAGAAGATATAGCCGTTCAATATTGAGGATATTGTTGTATGTTGTATTTAACATAACCTCAAAAGAGGAATTTTTTCCAAATGTTTTTTCCCACTATGGAAGTGATATGCTACTCATAGATATTTAGATAGATATAGATAGATACATACGTGTTTCAACACGTATGTATCCTTTGAAATAATAGTATAGAAGATATAGCCGTTCAATATTGAGGATATTGTTGTATGTTGTATTTAACATAACCTCAAAAGAGGAATTTTTTCCAAATGTTTTTTCCCACTATGGAAGTGATATGCTACTCATAGATATTTTGAGTTTTTACAATTTTTTTTTTCATTTTCCAGTACGTATTCATTTGAACAACACAGGTAAACAAATGTTTATCACAGTCAAAGTTGAATAGAAGTATAAAGCCAAATAATAAGTGATATTTTTTAAAAGTAATTTGTGTCTTCGTTTAATGTATTATCAGAAGTGCATTGAATGAAAAAACGATGTCATTATTGTGTTTAAATCTCGTATTTGAAAAAATATGTTTTTGAGGTTATGCTTACCTTCTCAAACATTCTAATTTTATTAAATTCTATTAATGTAATTTTCAAGAAATAAAATTCTCTTACATTAATAATACACTCATCGCTGGAAATTGGGCCGCTGTAAATAAGGCCGGCTTCATGGTCATTCACCCTTCACTGATTCTGTCTCCCCCCCCCCCTGAGCGTTTCTTAACGGGCGATACTGAAGACTCGACCAGTCAGGGCCGCCAGAAGTTGTTTACATCGCGACTTCTGCATGGGAGCAATTGGAATATAAATCACAAATTAATTTCTTTTTCAAATTAATTCCGTTTTTTCACTTTTCTGTAAATCTTATTTTTGTTTACACTTGCGAAATATGATAGAAAACATATTTTTTGGCAAACTTTTAGTAAAATAAATTCAAAATTGCTTTCAATATTTATCACAAAGAAATGTTCACTTGATTCATAATTCTCAAGTTTATTTTATTTTTTTTTTTCAATTTAATTTATTTAGGAAAAAGGCGATTTTCGATGTTATCAGCGGTACATTTTGCAAATGGCTTTATACGTTCCAGAAAAATGCAAGATTTTGAAAATCGATTAAACTTATCACGTTAATAAAATTTCAATTAATTTCCAAAAACAATGAACGTATTAAATTATATTCAAATGAAATTTTGCTTCCAGATCACCTGAGACTACAAAGAAGGTAGTATAATTTTAAAAAGTAAATATTTAGTTCAATTGTATAAAATATTTGCTTTCTTACAAAGTATTAATTTGTAATTTTTACAGAATATTATAAATAAATAGATTGACTTATAACACTGTTATATTTTACTGACGTTTGATAAAGTTTTGAGTTCTAAATTTTTCGAAATTCTGAATTCTTTCCTAATTTAATTAGTTGATAATTTCAGACCCTGTCACGTTTTGGAAAACAATGTCAAGTCTTTTGCGTTATTTTCTTAGATTTGTCAGACTAAAAAAACTGCAAATTATGAACGCTTTTTTATATTATAATCATATATAATTTTTGTGTCAAGGGTGAAAAAATCGCCAAAGGCATTGCGATGGTACCGCCTCGATAAAATGAGAAAAAAATATCGGCTTAGCTATGTTTTTCTCCAAGTCTTTTTACCACTATTTCTGACTCCATTATCAAGCTGCTTTCCCGAAAATATTAATTTTACTTCAAGGTAATTAAGAAATTTTCAAAGAACTTGCTTATTTAATTTTTTAAATTCAAAAAACTATTGATACCGTTAAAGGAACTGTTGGTTATAAAATAATAATGTGGCAAAATTAAAAAAATTAAGTGTGCAAAGTTTAAAGCAATTAAAAGAGAGAGTCTACTATTAATTTAGTGATTGGTAGAAATTGTTTATAAATTAATTCTAAGTTTATAATATTGTTTTTTCACTCAGCAAAGTTACAGAAAGTATAGCTTCTAACGAAGAACAACAAATAGTTAAGCAACCATACTCTGAAATGTTTTCCGAGATAGAAAACGATAGGAGAATTAAACAAAACAATTTAATACGAAAAAAAAGATCCCTAAGTTCCACAAATTTTGTTATTAAAAATTATGATAAACTTTTAAGTCAAGAAGAGAATAAATTAAAATCTAAAAAAGTTCAAAGTAGTAACTCTGCAGGAAACAATTTGTTTAATAAAAAAACTGAGAAATTTAAGGTTCAATCTGATAGCTCAAATAAAAATCCTTACGTAAGAAGAAGAAGAGATCGTGCATATTTTCAGAATATGGAAACTGCTGAAGACAGCAGTAAAAGGAAAAATAATGAAGGTTTAATCCGCAGAAGAGAAAGTGATGATAACAGAGGTTCTGTGGCAGAAAGTCAAAAAGACTCTCTGTCCGAATGTAGCCCAGTAGATGATTTTGGTAAATTTAAATTGATTGTTAAATATTGAAGCAAAAGGTTGAATGAATAAATTAAGATTTATTTAATTTTTGGGATGTAAAAATTATTAATATAAAATTACTTTTACTGTCTCAGATACCGGTTCTCAAGCTGAACCAGAAGTCAATATCAAAGAGGAAGACACTGAAGAAAAAAGAAGCAAACAAGAAAATTTGAACAGATCCAAACGAGAATGTTTGGATTTGAACCCAAATGTTGCTTCAGCTGAAAACTCCCTTTTAAAAAGGGAGGCTGACTATGAAGATTCAGATAATCAGAATGATGATGACTCTAATATCCAGGAGGACGAAACTGAAGAAGACGAATCAGAAAATCGAAATAAAAGTCGAATCAAAAGAAATGAGGAAGACTCTGATAAAGATTACGAGAAGGAACTTAAATCCAAGGCAGATATTGAGAGACTCAAAGAGAATAGAGCTGTGGAAAAGAGAAAGACTGGCAAAGAAACTCATCTCGAGAAACGACAGCTTAAATCGGAAACCAAGAGAAATACTCGACAAAATCAACAAATTCAGAAAAAAAATAGCAAAGATTTGAGAGATTTAAGAGTTTTAAGAGAAGAGACTGAAGATTCAGAGATAGAGGATCTGAATCTTTCAAAAAGTAAGGTTGACAATCAGAGGTTGGAGTCTAAACAGAAATTGCAGTCTGATCAAAAATTGGAGACTGCTCAAAAACTCGAATCGAACCAAAATAAAAGATTAGAATCTAATGAGAGGTTTGATAAAGAATCCAACCAGGACTCTGAAATGGCTGGAAACTTAAACCTCGATGTGAAAGAAAATGAATCTGAGGATGACTATGAAAAACGAGTGGCGGATCAGATTCAGCAGAGAATCGATGCAATAAAAGAAGAAATCAAACGTGAGGTAGAAGAGAAGCAAAAGATCGAAGAGATTGAGGAAAACAATGCCAAGTACGATGAATTACAGAACCAAGAGGATGAGGACTTAAGTCCAAACCAGGACTCTAGTAATCAAAAAATCATCTTGGAAAGATCATTGAGAAAACGTAATCTAGATTCGGGAAGTTCGAAGAGACGAATCGTAAGAAGACGAAGACGCTCTAATCTTGCAAATCACCAGCAGAGTTTAAAAACGAACCTCGAAGAAAACAAAAAAATGAATTCAGGTTATCAGAAAGTCCAACTTCGTCATGAGAGCATTCGGAAGAGATCTGCTCCTGAATATGGTGCAGTTGATGCTAATCAAGATTTGAATAATAAGGAAAAGATGTCGAAAACAAAGGCTTCTTTAGATGATAAGACAATGAAAAAGAGGACAGGAATTCTAATTCCAGAACAGGCCCAGGACAACATAGAGGAAAAAGTTCCTGAGGATCTTGTCCTGGATCCAAAACTGGGATTGAATGCGGCTTCCTTGAATGATAATAAGATAAGGCTAAAACGGAGTAACTCAAGAGTCTCACGAAGGACTAACAAGAGACGAAGGGCAGGCAATCTCGTTCGAAAAGGAAGACTTGGGTATTTACGGTACAGACCTCAGAATCTTGATGATGATAATGACGACGAGGGAAATGAATTTGAAGATGATGGTTTCGATGATCAAACTTCTAACTTGGATGGAGGTGGATCATCTTCAGCTGGTTTCAATTCGAGAAATGAAAGGGAGGATAATCAGCTAAATGATTCAGCGAACTCTTCATTCGATAATCGTGATAACTTAACAAGACGAAAACGAACTCAGTTAGCAGCTGCAAGAGGTTCAAGAAAAAAGAGGCATCAGTTGAAAAAAAGGAAGCGAAGAAAGGCGAGTATAGATCCTTAGAAATTTACAATAATTATTAATCTAAATAAAACCAATAAAAGTGGCTTAATAATTTGAATAGAGAACTTCAGCTAAAGTAGAGGAAAGGGATAAGAGAGGAACGGGAAGTGCACAGAAATTAAGTCCCCGGCTAGTTTCGGATTATAAAGAAGCCTTTGGAGGTCGTCAAGGAAATCCTAACGAAGCATCAGCTAGATTCAAACGAATAAAGCGGATCCTTCGAGTAACCTGATTAATAAGATAGTCTTCGTTGATGATGATTGACACAATGACCAGCAACGAAGAAAATCTTTGACTGCTTATTCTCTTAGAAGATGGATTGACATCTAAAAAATTACAGTAAACAGTATTAAAAGACTGCAATTACTTAAAATAAAATATTTTGTACAGTGATAGAATTTTTTCAAGATTAGACTACTAATGAAGGATCACAATTTTCAGTGGCATACATATTCTGATTATTGTAAACTCCAATACTATTTACTGTGATTTTTACCGAAATTTGAGAAAGGCCTCAAGGACAATTTTTGTATTTTACACTTTTTGAATCCTTTTTAAGATATTAATTATATAAGAAATAGTTAGGATTTTCTCACATTTCTGTTCGTCTTAAGTCTTTTAATCAGAGAATTTAACAACTCTGTCAACTAAAGCAAAGAGCGGAATCGTCAGTGTTCTTTTCCGGTGACACTAGCTCAAGATATTACTGTTTTATTAAGTCGTAAGATCGTCGAATATATTTTACTGATAGGAGTAATATAAAAGCTAGTCCTGAGACTTTCACCTAGGAGAATACTTTCTAGGTATAAGAATATGTAACCTTTGTAATCTTTCTAAAATGTCTTTTATTTAATTTTGGTTCGTTGAATGAGAAAAAAAGGAATTTAATTAACTGTATGTAATTCCATGATTTATTTTGACATCAAAATTTTTATAATGAAATGAAGATAAAATAATGAGAATTATAGTACTAATTGACGAAATTTCAAGAACTACTTTCAAATAATTTGAAATAATATCAATTGTGGAAAGGTGTAGGCAATACTTTAATAAAGATATATAATAATAATGACATAAATTATTAGTTTACATTTACATTATCCAAAAATTTCTCTCGTACAAAATACATACATTATAATATATTTAACCATATGTTATTACTTAACAATTATGTACAATATGGGGTTTACTATCTGGGATTGAAAATTGAAAACTCACAAAATAAGAAAGTAATTATTAATATTTATATACTAAAATATATACCTAATTTAATCAGAGATACAATCACAAAACGATTGATCTTTTGGAGGTCTAACAAAATTATTTTAATTTTAAAATTTTATTTTATTTTAAGACTCAATATTATTTTTATAATGTCCTACTTGAATTATTTTTGGCAAGATTCAAACTTCCTAAAATTAAAAAAAGCTTTAATTTTCCGGAAAATTTGTTGTAACATTTTTTTGGCCTTTCAGCATCTAAATGATAAATAAATTATGCAAATTATTACTATAAATTGATTAATTTCTTTCTCAACCATTGTATTATAAAAAAGGAAAGTACATTTTGCAATAAAAGCAATTGCAGTAAATAATTTTAAAAACTCACCTCATTATTCGCCAACATCGATTTTGCCGATTTTCAAAGTCATTCATTTTTTATATAGATCTCACTCATAAACCACACAATGATCTTAAGAATCTAAAATACTTTTTTTATTAAAAGAAATTCATAATGATGAAACGTTTATATTTTGGCATCACTAACACATATCGAATTTTCCAAAACTACCTATTCCATAAGCGATCTTGATTAATCTTGATCGAAAGGAACTCCGCTTTTTTGCGATATTAAACTAGTTATGATAATTCTAACTTTCGGTCATTAATGACGTAAAACCTGGGGTTATTTTTTGTCACAGAGTGAGATTTCCTTATTCTACTTTTCATGTTCGAATCATAATTTGGAAACATGAGTATAATTCTTTCGGCATGAATATTTAAAAGTATTTGATAAGTCAAATTGTTTAAATTTAATAGACAGAAAGAAATAATAAAAAGGAATTTTTCTAATACAAATAACTATTAGATTGTCCCTAAAACTCGTGGATTCGAATAAAAAAAATAAAATTTCTTTAATTTTTGTTTTTATTTAAAAAATCGATGTCTAAGAAATGGTGTTCACAATAATATGGTACAACAACATATCGGCAAATACAGAGTAGTTAATTATTCTTTTTATAATATATATATAGTAATTTTCCACAAATAACATTGCTATATACAAATATTACAATCTTTCAACTTTTTTTTCTCTCTGTCCTCTTATTTTTCGAATTGATTTGGGATCGATTCTCGAGACGTACATTATTAATGTATTATAATACATTATGCAACCTGCTAAAATTACATTTCTACTCATAAATGACGGTTGCTTAACGACTCATTTAAGCTTTTTAATTCGCACGAACCTCGCAAAATTTAGTCGTCCAACAAGCGTCCAATCTCTTTTTTATTATAATCAAATTTTTTTCAAAAGAGTACAAAAACCGATGATAATAATAATTAGCAGAAATTACTTTTTCAGTCCGGGTGCCAATTTGTAAAATTTTAATTATACATATCAATTATATTAATCGATATTAAGTACTATTTCCCATTTTATTTTCAAGATAATAAAAAGTTATTAGTTTGTCTGATTTTTAAAGAATATAAAAAGATTAAATTTGCAGGGTATTTTAGAATTCAAAATTTTAATATATTTTCTGACATTGGCACTGAAAATTTATTCACGTGTGAGAGAGGCAGAGAGCCTTGTGACTTCCAAATCTGTTTACCTCTCTCTCTTCGTTGCAGACACTCGAACCACTCTCACTTTCCATTTTCAGGCAAGAAGTTTATCAATTTCAGGGCTGCACAACGATTCTAAGAAGCTAACAATTATGATCTCATACGTACAGCAACTTCCAGTTTCAGTGTCGTCACGGATCTAAGATGTCAATTACTTGTCACTGAATCACTAAATTAACGGTTTTTGAACCTTATAATCTTATTGCACTCTTCCGTAATTTTTATGTAAATCTCCAGAATCTCAGAGATTTCAATTGTCAAGATTTTTTAAATTTAAAATGATAAAGCAAGCCTGGGCAAATTACTAAATTTAATAAATTTATCGCACAGAACTTCAACTCACTTTAAAAGTTGCTTTACCAAATTAAAAAATAATTGAAAATCTGAAAAATTTTGCATCGCTGCTTCAGACACCAGAACTGCGAGTCCCTGCATAACATCCCTAATCCAGTCAACATTTCATAAAAGTCGTATCGCTAATTATTTAAGTACTACGATAGAAAAAACTGCCGTTTCTTTACAATCAACTGTCTTTTATAGATCTTAATAAAATTCATTTTTAATCTGTGGGCACTGCGACTCAGTCAGTTGCTACATTAAATTGACATTCCAACTTCGATCATCGAAGCGCCTTGAGTGGCGTCAACCGACACATATAATATATGTATTTATATAATATTTATTTATATATTGCACAACTATACGAATCGATAGCACGCCTTAATTAATCTACGATAGACAGCTACGCGCTTTGGCACCTTTTTTACATGCTTTTTTTTAAATGCATCGGCTCTGAAAAAAATTCAATAAGGCTGGGAAAAGAGAATTTCGTTCACAGACCAAAGGAGTCGATTGCGATCGGTAGTCAGTCGATTCTTCCCCGGAAAAAACAACACTAGTTTTATTACTCTCGTCAAGCTTCAGATATTTATCGCCTCCTAATTGTAGATTTATGGCACGCAAGGTATTACCATTTTTGGTCTTATCAATAGATCCGACGATCACTAACGATCCTACGCCGATAGAAGTTTAACAATTTTATAAACAATATATTATGTGCAACATAAAATAGAATCATTTAATTAAGGACTGATTCACTAATCTTTGATAGAATCGTTTTCCGAAATTCGTCTCCTTAAATAAATCTCTTTTTTTCGAAAAAAGGTGTAAAATATTCAGAATCTTTTATAATATTTTTTATCGTTAAAATTAAGAGCGATAGATAAATCTGCACTGGTCAGCAGTTTAGAATTTCATTCTTACATCGTACAAGTCTTAATTCTCGAGAGATTCCTAAAAGCGTGTCACGTCTGAAATTTGTTCAATCTACAAAAATAGCATTAAAGCTGAGAACAAAAGATACAAAATTGTACGGTCGATTTTAGTGAATTAGAGGCAATTTTTATGAATTAGAGACGATTTTAGTGAACCAACAAGTCTACAAACTTGAGAGAGTCGCAGGTGCACTCGGCGCATGAAAAAGTTTTAGATCGTACCAGCAGTAAAAAGGGGAGATTTGGATTTTCAAAGTATTTCTATCTATAATTAGAAATCTTAGCAATTAGGAGATAGCGCTACGATTATAGTGCGTACAGATGTTAACGTTGTTTTCCTTCACATACAGATTATCGATTAGCCTAAATTCCACGATCAATTAGTAATGTAGTCGTTATATAAAGTACAGCGTATTACTTTCAAAAAACAATTGACAACCGCGGAGGGTACACGCGCGCACTAGATGCTTTGCTCTCTTTCTCTATTTGCCACATTTACGGTGAGAGACGAAGAAGTCGGTTTTTAAGATGGAAAATAGATACACTAAGAACGCACTAAAATCTCGAGAACTCTATTGACTTTTGTGATTTGTTTCCCTTGAATTCGTTTCATAAAAACGATCATGATTTGGATTCTTGAATCTTGACAAATTCTACGTTTCTAATTCAAAATTAAACAAGATTGAAGAAATACGTGATTGCAATAATCAAAGAAGGTGAATATCGATCCAACGATTAAATCCGTACCCTAGGTCAATATCATATCTACACGAAGTGATTTTTTTTTAAAGTTTCAATTGTTTTTTTTTTTAATTTTAAAGTAGTCTTTTCACAATTGGCTTTCGTCGACTCTCCCGAAGCATGCAATTCTCTTCATTTAGGTCCCGAAAACTTTCCAAGATTGTGAGACAGTTCTCCGTCGTCTTTGTTCTTCGAGCCGACATGAAATTTCATTATGTAATTGACTTTCGTCTGAAGCAAGTGTGTAACGGGCATATTCTAAAATAATATAATCTTTAATTATAATCTCATCAGCAGAGAGCGGATTAGAGTCCCCTAAGTTGGCTGTTGAGAACACATAAATCCTAAGGAAGAACAAAACTCGAAGCTGGAGCTGTTGATGCAAAATTAAAAAGCTATTGATGATAAACAGTAACCAGTGACAAGTGTAACGATGCGATACTGTTTTCCTTTTGACTATGTAACCAACTTTGAATTTCTCAAAATAATGGAAATTGAAAAAATTACAAATCAAGACATCTCGTCATTGATTGTATTCGGTCCCATTTCTGGGACAGAAGATACTCCGCCGTTATGGCATACTCCCCCCCCCCCTGGATGCACAAGCACACCCAGGCTTACTAAACCATCCAACTGATCCAGCAGTGACACTGCCCGCACGAGTCCGACACCAATGCGGCAATTCTGGCAAGCCACCTCGTGCTCCTAGTGTTGACCTGAAGACGTTCGGTCACCTTTGACTAGTCCCGGCCGAAGACACGTCTTTTACCAGTTTTATAGACACTGGTCGGTCTCTTCGTTCAACTCATCACAAATGGGATATCTTTTCACGGGGACTGGCTAACAAAAGTCAGACAGTATCACCCAAATGTCAGAGGAGACAAAGCTCACGTTAGGTGGCAGATGAAAGGTCATCGTTAACTTCATTAAGGGGGGAGGGGGGGGGGGGGGGT
>JBAGKK010000256.1:436711-459950 GCA_037177015.1 Euceroptres primus
GATTGTTAATTGAAACTTCAAACAAAATTTTTAGAGGCTTCAATAGATACAATTAAAGTACATTTTTATAAACCTTAATAGAAACAGTGACGAAAACCAAACCAAAAGAATCTAGACTTCATCTAATTCAGTTAGTAAACCGACTTTTAAATAAAATGATTTGTCGAAAAACTCTTATCAATAAGGCTAAGAAAACAGGTTTTTATATTGCATTTCTTTAAAATTATTGCTATTATGCATATTAGCTATTATGAATATTAACATTCCTCTGCTGCTTCTATTTATTTGCTAATAACTCAGAAGGACAATGTCGTTCATTGAAGAAAACTGTTTAATGACATGCATTTCGCTTAAATTAATCCAATATATTTTACGTTTACCAAATTCGATTGTCATGTAAAGTAGATGAGAAATTTGAGTCGATTTTTGCCACATGTTAATATTACAATGTAGATGTTTAAACCAAAAGTTGGGTTAATTCACTGAAGATTTTTTTCAATCAATATACCTTCCTTTGAAACAACCAAATATTTTTGTGCATATCCAAAGGAAACAAGAGGTTTGTTTGAATCAAAAGAACAAATAATACAAAATAAGTAACTAATATCTGAAAAAATGTAGAGGCCTGTTCGTAAAATTCGTTAACAAATATAATTTACTACATATTTTCAACCAAAGGCTTTCGTTTTTTTTCAAGCAAATGGATTAATTTAATCGAAATGCATGTGATTAAACAATTTTCTTCAATGAACAACATTGTTGTTCGAGTTGTACATCGCTCTTTAAGTTGTTTTCGGTGCCTTAAACATATTTTAATGTATATTTTGTTTCTTGGTTGACAACTTAATAAAGATTTATTTTTATTATTATTATTATTCTGAGTTATTAGCAAATAAATAGAAGCAGCAGAGGAATGTTAATATACATAAGAGCTAATATACATAATAGCAATAATTTTAAATAATAGAAAAACATGTTTCCTCATCCTTATTGACAAGAGTTTTTCGACAAATCAGTTTAATTTACTAAAAATTCAGTTTACTAACTGAATTAGATGAGGCCTAGATTTTTTTTATTTGATTTTCGTCACTGTTTCTACTAAGGTTTATAAAAATGTACTTTAATTGTATCTATTGAAGCCTCTAAAAATTTTGTTTGAAGTTTCAATTAACAATCAGTGTATGTGTTATATTATTAACAAATTTGAAACCGTTTCTAAATTCCAATTGACTCATGTAAGCCTATCGAAAACCTTATTTAGTATATATAAATATATTTAATTTAAGTAAATAAAAAACTATTACTTTGTTTATCTTATGACAGGCGAAGAAAGTTCTATTCTGATTGGTCCACTCCAAATTGAATTATTTGATATCAATTAGAAGAACTTCAAACACTATTGTCTTCCTTGACGTTCACTCATTTCAATATAATATCGTTTCTGAACTCCGTCTTATTTTTAGAAGCTTAGCAATGTCCTTGCAGAAAACTGAATTCTCAAGAAATATCGGGTAATACCTAAAACTTCCTTACCAGACGCTCTCTTCTGCTCGATCGATTCCAAAAAGAAGGGAGCCCACTTAGCTGTTTGCTTATCAAAACTGGCTTGAACGTGGATACATGGCGGTTGCGGCATGACAGGGGCACGAAATTTTGAGCTCTTTTAAACAAACAACAAAAGTTTTCCGGAAAAGGGCTCTAAAGGACAGACGACAATTGCCTTTAGATTATGTGGTAAAAAAATTAGACCAAACAATTCATCGGTATAACTGGCGCCCGCCCGCCCAAATTAGTCTCAAACCTTTATAATAATATGTGCTTCGGGTAAAACAATAATTTACATATATATATATATATATATATATTCCTCCACATGGAGAATCTGACTAAAAATTTTGGTTACATTTACTAATCTTCCAAAACATTTTGTTGAACCAACCAAATATTTGTCGGATCAAGCAAAAAATTTGGTTGGATTAACCAAAAAATTTTATTAAATCAACCAACAAATTTTATCGAATCAACCAAAATATTTGGTATAGCTGAATAAATTTTATTAACCAAAAATTTTCTTGGGTCAACCAAATATTTAGTTGTTCGTATAATAATTAAATCTAGATGAACAAATCAAATATTTTTCTGAGTGTATAAATCCTTTATCTATTAGCATGAAATTATTTTTTATAAGGGGCGCAAGAATGAAGGTGAGGTTTTTAAATATTAAAAATTACATTATTTCTCTTTACTGCCTATATAAATTACAATTAACATGGTGTGGTTTGGAGTATCATTTGCAGGAGTGATTTAATTCGGAACATCAGAAAACCGCAGTAGTAGTTATCCACCACAACCCCAGGACAACGGATGCGGCCCTTAAAAGAGAAAAACTTCCCTCTGTCGTCGGATTTCACGCAACGCTAAGTTATGCGGCGATGCTCGTTGTTTAAGCACAAATTGGGTTTGGTTAATTTGAAGTAGAAAGCCCCAGAGCCATGAAGGATTAGACTGAAACTTCTAAAAATAAAAAAAATCGATTTTGAGGCGATTCTGAATTGACCAATTAATTCTTTTGATAATTGATCAATATTTTATAATATTCCTTGTATTTAAAAATGTTATTTTGTTGTGAAAACAGATATTTCGATTTTTTTTTGAATTCTAAGCTGCTTTACTTTTTCTATTTCTTCTGATTGATCCATTTGTTGTTGCAACTTTTAAAAAAAAATTAAATACAGGCGAGGATTAAGCTTAAATGTTCAAATGGCCATAACTTCTTGAAAAAATTATTTGTTCGAAAAGGAAACAGACTTTTTCAATGAAAATCAGTATATATGTAGAAAAAGTCCATCGTGGTACGCCCAAAGAAATAATGAATTCCAGATAAAAGTCCTCTAATATGGAAATTTTCAATCTTTGCAAAACGTTTCTATTTCTAAATAGTTTCTATAGTTTACCAATAAATAAAAAAGGAGGAAATTTTTCATTGTTGAAAAAGCCATCCTTGATTTTTTAAGGAAGAATTGGACAAACAGTTTGAAAAAAGTTTTTAATTTTAAACAGTTTTTTAAATCAAATTTTTGTAGTCGAATTGTGGAAAATTTTATTTCTGTTGAAATAAGCCATCAAAAGATTCAATTGTATATAAATTACAGATTTTTTGTCATTCTAAATCTTTAGACAAAGAGCTGTTTTTTAACTCAAATTTGTCTACAGATTCCAAATGAATCTTTCATGTGACTCCGAATACTCTCATGTAACAAGTATGTAAAAATGTGTAATTTTCATCCGATTGAAACTTTTAATGGCTTATTTAATCGGAAATAAAATTTTCTGCATTTCGACTTTTAAAAAATTGATAAAAAACTGTTTATAATGAAAAACCTGAGGAAATAGGCGCTTCCACTAACTTTTTTCTGACTGTCTGCACACTTCCTCCTTATACCACTTTTTCAAAAAAATGGAGATTTCTCATTTTTGCAATAGTTTTTTATATTTTTAAGTTTACTGAATTGTGCTGCCGACCAGCAAACGTTGTTTTCTGGCAAGGAAACGCGAATCTAACATCCAGACATAAAAAAGGAGGAAAATTTTACATTATTGAGAAAGCCCTTATTGATTTCTTAAGCCACTTTTCTAAAAAGTGGAAATTTGTCATTTTTGCAAAAGTTGCTAATGGATTAGAATGGAAATTTTTTGACAAATGTGTTATAAAGAAATTAATTTTCCATTATTATCTTTAAAAGTGTAGATTTGCATTTTTATTATACACACATTTACATTTTGTATATAGTAAGTTAGTATCCTTTCCACATAATTGCACCTAAAAACCTGTTTCGTTTTCAAGTAAGAGTGCAAAAAGTTGTATCATAAAACTACAAGTATTTTGTTAGAGTCAAATTTGTGATGTTAAAGAGATTTTATACTTAAAAAATTCGTATAATTTTTCATTAATGAAGTAACATTAGAAACGATTTCCGTACTGGTCTACGGTAAAGTTAGATATTGATTTTTGGAGAGAGGGATAATACGAATGAGGCAATAGGAGAGAGCACAAGGGGGTTGAGGAGGTCGACAGACCAATCTGACCACCCGGAGCTGGAAATTCATCTTTTCAAGTGACCTCAACTTCAAATCCTCTTATCGAGATTCATTAAATTCTATAAGTAATTATGTTCCTTAATTTTTATAATATCTGTCTGTATAAAGATTGTTCAAATTCTATCTAGCAAAGACCATGATTTATTTTAGGAATCAAAAATATAAAATGAAAATTATAATACTTACGAATAACATAATTATGTTTGTAAATACTAAATAAAGGACACTTTCTCATAAGAGGGGAAAATATAAGTTAAAATATAAAAAATGCTTCTGATTTTCAAAATGGACTTTTGCGAAAAGTAATCTTGTTATCATTTCCAGAGTTAATTTTAATATTGATACAAATGGGGAAAACCGAGATCTTTTGTTTCTCGAATCTGCGTATTAGAAATGAAGTGGCCACCCTCTTCTTGAAGGGTGAATGGTCGGGCAATCTATACTAGTACGTGAGGAGAGACCGCGATTTCTTAAACACCGACCCTCAGGCTTTGAGCAGATAAAAAATTTCCTTGGGATTTACGCTTTATAACCATGGCAGGTAGATAAAAACATTATTTCACAAATCCATCGAGTCAATCTGAAGCCCAACTTCTTTATACATTTTATAAATGAAAACTAACTTGCTTTTCCTTTTTAATTGCGTCGTGACTATGAATTATAAAATGATATAAAATCTGAAAAAATGAATTTTTGCCGCTCAAAGAAATATATTTTCGCAGTAAGAAAAATCTATTTTCTATTTGCAATCAGAGGATTAAGCAAGAGAATGATTCTCTTACTTCGACATCATGGTTGCTACAAAATCCCAATTTAAAAATTCTCTGACCTTCCCTGAATAATTTTTCATTTTCGCGGACTGTTATCTGTCGTTATAATTATAATATTATGTAATGTTATAATTTTGTAACATTATAATTATATAATTATAATTGTTGAATTAAAATTATAACGGTTGAGTTATAATCACAATTTGTTGAATAAAAAAAAATTCTCTGACTCTCCAGGCTTTCCCTGTCTTTCCAGAATTCTCTGACCTGTGGCAACCCTCTTCCAAAATACTATTTTTGTGAGTTTAAAACTTAAGAACTGCATATTCGTTATAGATATTAACATTTTGTTTATTTTCTAGGCATGAAAAAAAATTTTATTTGGATATCTGTCCAACACCGAAGTGAGGATTAGTCCAGGCAGCTGGTAGTTTTTTCCCCGAATAATTCCCAGGCGCGATTTTTTTTAAATAGCTTCTTGCCGGGGTCCTAAATGACCTCTAAAAATTTCTAGAACAGATCGATTGCTAAAGAGGTTTTTTTTTAAAAGAATTTTCAAAATTCGCATTTGCATGAAAGACGATTTCCATTGGCTTGTACAAAAAAAAGTTCAAATTAAAAAAGAAAGTGTATACAATTCTAAGAAAAACACAAAAAAAAGAACCTTCTATCTTTAATAGATTTCGAGATACGGCAATTAAAAAAAAAAACCTTTTTTCCGAATGTCGTCGAAAAATCACTACTTTTTATAACTTTGTGCGTACCATCTGACCGAATGATTTTATGAAAAAATGTTCAACAGACGAGTGAAAATGAAATGAAATGAAGTAAAAAAAATTCAACGTAAATTTAAAAAGGGCCTTCTAGTCCTATTCGTTTCTGATTTGTTACCTTTCAAAAAGTCCCATTTTTTGCATTTTTTTACTAAAATCAGAAGAATTGTGTTTTTTGAAAATACCTCGTTTCCTATTGCTCCTCCGATAAAAGGTCGAAAAAAGAAATTAAAGAAGACTCAATTCTGCGTAAATTGGAATAAAATTGAGTGTCCTAGCCCTAGTAGGTCACAAGTTATGACCCTGGAAAGTGAACCCTTTTTTCATATAATCACTTGAGTGTACCATATCGGGCAAGTACGACCATATTTGAACATTTTTATGCAAATTAAGTAGTTAGCACTAATTAAAAGTACATTACATTACATTATAAGTACATACTTTTTTATTGATAAACTATTAATTTGTTACAACAAAATCATTTAAACACCTGTTTTTAGTACTTTTTGACCGGTTTTGAGTATTTAAGAGGTAAAAAAGTTATTATAATATACTATAAATCTACAATATGCTTTTTCTTATTAACAAACAAGTGATTGTTTATAACAGCATCATAAAAAAACTAGTTTTTCGTACTTTTCATAATTTTCAGTACTTTTGGAGCAAAAAAGTTATTCTAATTTATAATGAATAATTATATCGAAAATGTCTTATGTTAATAATAAAATAGTCATTGTTTATAATAAAATATTTTTCTCAACAACTTCTCTATATTTTATTATACAATTATCCTACAGACACTTGTAATTCGTCCTGAATATGGCAAAATGTATTAAATAATTTATAAATTGTATCAATAAATTTATTGATAACAAAAGACATATTACACATTTATAATAAATTATAATAACTTTTTTGCCGTGAAAGTACCAAAAAACGGTAAAAAAGTACTAAAAACAGGTGTTTAAATGATTTTGTTACCAACAATTAATTTTTTACCAATAAAAAGTATGTATTATTTACTTGCAATTAGTGCTAATCACTTAATTTGCATTAAAATGTTCAAATATGACCGTACTTGAACATTTTTATGCAAATTAAGTGATTAATTGTTTCTAACAAAATCATTTAAACACCTGTTTAGTACTTTTTTACCGTTTTTTTGGTACTTTTGCGTCAAAAAAGTTATTATAATTTATTATAAATGTGTAATATGCCTTTTGTTATCAATAAATTTATTGATATAATCTATAAATTATTTAATACATTTTGCCATATTCAAGACGAATTACAAGTGTCTGTAGGATAATTATATAATAAAGTATAGAGAAGTTGTTGAGAAAAATATTTTGTTATAACTAATGACTATTTTATTATTAACATAAGGCATTTTCAATATTCATTATAAATAAGAATAAATTTTTTGCCACAAAAGTACTGAAAAAAGGATGAAAAGTACGAAAAACTAGTTTTTTATGATGTTATAAACAATGACTTGTTTATTACTAAGAAATGCATACTGTAGGTTTATAATATATTATAATAACTTTTTTACCTCTTAAATACTCAAAAACGGTCAAAAAGAGCTAAAAACAGGTGTTTAAATAATTTTTTTCAACAATTATTTGTAAATAACAAAAAGCATATTACACATGCAAAATTACATATTACATATGCAAAAAGTGTTCACTTTCCAGGGTCATAACTTGTGACTTATTAGGGCTAGGACACTCTATTTTATCCTGTTTTACGCAGAATTAAGTCTACTTTAACTTCTTTCTTCGACCTTTCATCGGAGGATCAACAGGAATCGAGGTATTTTCAAAAAACACAATTTTTCTGATGTTAGTAAAAAAATGCAAAAAATGGGACTTTTTGAAAGATCACAAATCACAAACTAATAGGACTAGAAGGCAGGGATCCGAACGAAATTAAGGGTCATTTTTCGATATTTTCCAATTATTTCTATAAATTCAAAATAATTTGACGATATATTCAGCTGAATACGAGAAAGTACTGATATATTATAAAACTACCGAGGCAGAACCTCCAGATTATGGGGCATTTTAGTTTTATACAAAAAAGAACGAAAAGAAACGTAACGAAAGTTTCGTTACGTTTCTTTTCGTTTCTGTCGACGTAAAACTTTGATGACACACAATTTCGACATTGCAACTCGGTGGTTCTATAATATTGCAGCACTTTCTCACACTTGGCTGAATATTTAACCAAAATATTTTGAATTTGTAGGAATAATTGGAAAATATAGAAAAATGGCCCTTAATTTCGTTCGGATCCCTGTTAGAAGGCCCTTTTTTTAATTTACGTAGAATTTTGTTGACTTCATTTCATCCTCTGAAATCACTGTCGTACTTTGCCCATGGAGCGCTCTGTTTCGGGAAAACCCCTTGGGAGGAAATTGCCCTGAAAAATAGGTCAAAAGTGGTCCACTTTGAGAGGTTATAACTGCTACATATTAGAGCCAGGACTTTATCCTTTGTGGCAAATTAAAAATAAACACTTGAATTTTCACTCGTCTGTTGAACATTTTTTCATAAAATCATTCGGTCAGATGATACACACAAAATAGAGATAGGTTTTTTTTTGTGTTTTTCTTAGAATTGTGTACACTTTCTTTTTTAACTCGAACTTTTTTTTGTACAACGCAATCGAAATGGTTCGTCCACGCAAACGTGAATTTTGAAAATTCTTTTTTAAAACAACCCCTTTGGCAATCGATCTGTTCTAGAAATTTTTAGAGGTCATTCAGAACCCCGTCAAGAAGCTATTTAAAAAAAATCGCGTCTGAAAATTATTCGAGAAAATCATCCTTTTTTACGACGTGCTGCCTGGACTAGATACTAATATTCATATTTATTGTTATAAAAAGAGAATATCTGACTTTTTAACATACTTTTATTATTGAGACTTTCAGTCAGAATCACTTGGAAGTGAATTATATTTTCTTTCTCTCCTTCAAATTTTTTCTGTTGCTATCTTTGTCGTTTGGGAGACTGCGCTGTCACACTTCGATTGTTTTTATCTCATCTTCGATTATAGAAATGCATTTATGGCTCCTTGCTCGAGAATAATTCTTTAAAGTAAATAAATCCTGATTTTCCTGAGCAGTTTGAGAACCTTCGCTTTAAAGCCCCACTTATCGAGCGCGTAGTTGGTATGATAATGTAATAAAATAAATGAAGGCTGCTCCCAAGCGATACAGCTTCTCCGTTCATTCCTTTTAACTTTGTAGGTTCCTCTCACTCCATCAACCCTCCACGGCACTCTCGCTTCCTGGCTGATTCCTTCTCTCTCGTACCAGGGATGAAAATCGAGAGGCTAGAAGGGAATGGAGTTTACCTCGAAAGCGAAATACAACAAGTCCTGCCGCCATTGCTGGATCGCACTTCAGCGGGAGTTTTGTTACTGGTCGGGGGTGTTGGAAGCAGCCGAGGGTGGCGGAAGACCTTTACGGGGCTTTAGGGGTTCGGGGAAGGTCGAAAACTCCGCCCTCGTGCCGCAAAAGCGAGTCAATACTACGGTCTCTTCTCGTTCCAATGCATCGACCCGATAGATACAAAACCACCCAGCTTTTTGCCAGAGTATCGAAATTCGTTATCTCATTCATTTTGATACCTTTTACCATTCTGATTCCAACAAGGAAATAACTATTTCTTGAGTTTTTCAGAATGTTTGGAGTTTTATAATGCTGGTGTTTCAAAATCTCCATATTTCAAGTATCTGTAATTTACCAATTGAATTTGAAAAAGTTAAGTCTAATTAACACAATTATGGGAATCTACTGAAAATCTTTTTTCCAGAAATTTACACGAGTTTTTCTCATGAGAAAATTTGTTGTATGAAAACAAATTCTCAAGATTCCTTGTGGGAAATTTGTTCTTTGAAATTCTTGAGAATGTGGACATAGAATTCCGAAAAATTTCCAAATCATCGGGAATAAACTCTTGGAAATTTCGCGAGAAATTTTTGGGAAATTTTTGAGATTTTCCCGAGAATTCACTCCTGAAAAATTCTTGGGAATTTCCTGAAAGTTTCCCTGGATTTTACAGAAATTCCATGAATTAGTTTCTGGAAATTACTTGGGTGTTGGCAGGGAAATTAACTAGAATTTTTGAAGAGTCCATAATTCGGAAAGTTGGGGAAGCCTTTTAACTTCTGAAGTGCCCGAATTCTCAGCATTCTGAATTTCGCATCGTCCTGAATTTTAAAGTGTCCCAAATTTCGGATAGAGTCAAAAGCTCATTTGAAGATCCGAACTTTATAAATGAAAACTGTATTATCAGGAGAATGATTTCTCGTTTTTTTTCGGAATTTTATAAAGTTGATGTTTCAAAACCTCCATATTTTAAGTATCAATAATTGAATTTGGAAAAGTTTCAGATTTGGAAGTCCAGTTAATACAATTCTTGGGAAACTACTGCAAATTTGATTTCTCAAAAATTCTCATAAGTTTTTCCGGGAAAATTCTGAAGATAAAATTTGTTCTTCGTAAATAAATACCCTGGATTTCCTGTAATAAATTCATTCTTTGAAATTCCTGGGAATATGGGAATAGCAGATTTCCGAAAAATTTCCAAATAATTATTCAGGAAATCATTTTTGAAAATTTCGCGAGAAACTCTTAGCAAATTCTTGGAGATTTTTCCGAGAATTCACTCCTGAAAATTTCCTGAAAAACTCTTGGGAGTTTCCTGCAAATTTCCCTAGAATTTCTTTTACAGAAATCCCAAGAGTTAGTTTCCGAAAGTTACTTGGATTTTGTCCAAGAAATTAATTAGAATTATTTAGGAGTCCATAATTTGAAAAACGTCTGGAATTGGAGAAGCATTTTGACTTGTGAAGTGTCCGAATTCTCAGTATTTTGAATTTCGCATCGTCCTGAATTCGAGTGTCCCAAATGTCGGATAGAGTAAAATTTAGGTCATTTGAAGATCTGAACTTTATAAACGAAAATTGTATTATGAGGAGAATGATCAGATATGAGAGTTGAATCAAGAAACTTGTTTGCGCTCACTTGACTTAGAGAATTTGAAGAGATCGTAATTGAAAAAGCATTACTCTCGCTCCCTAGCGATACCGTTTAACTCCCCGATGGCTTTGACAACTTAAGCAGCCCCTTAAACCTCACTCAGCTCGATGTAATTTATAAGCGTTGAGGGTACCATCGGGACCGTCAAACTGCCATGTGGCAAATCCTTAGGGCAAATTCCCCCTCCTAACCAAAGTCAGGGATTACCTAGTGATAAATAAATATGTACACCTTACATATACAATAACCACCGTGAAAGCGGGAACCAAAGCTCCATGACCGAGCAAATTGTCATACCTATGGCATTACGGTACAGAATATATCCAGTGAATATCCTTTTTAATCCCATAACATCCCATGATCTAAATATCCTAAGAATATCCTACTATTGTAGGATATTTTAGGTTACATATATTGTACATATATGTAACCTATATATTATTAATACATCTTTTGAATATCCAAATATCAATGCTCCGAAATTTCAAATTTCCTGCAAGAATTTCACATGTATAAAATTTCCTGCAAATTCCCAGGATATATAATCATAAAATTATCAGGAAAACTCTCAGAAATTTTCTGAAAGTTGTGTGGAAATTTCTACCATAGAAATTTCTGGGAATATTTCAGTAATAAAGTTTCTAGGGAAACTCTCAAAGATTTATAAGAAGTTGCCTGGGAAATTCAGAAGAAATTTTTTTGAATTTTTTAGGAATAAAGTTTCTAGGGAAATTCCAAAGAATTTCCAAGGAATTTTCCGGAATTTTTATTCCTGATAGATTCCCAGGAGTTGCGTAGAAATGTCGTAAGAATTTCTCGAAAATAAAATTTCCTGTAAATTCCCAGGATTAAAAAATTCCCAGGAAAACACTCAGAAATTTTCAGGAACTGCTTGGGAAATTCTAGAGAAATTTCTGGGAATTTTTCAGCAATAAAGTTTCTAGGGAAACTCTCAAGAATTTCCAAGAAGGTGCCTGAGAAATTCTAAAGAAATTTTTCGAAGTTTTTCAGGATTAAAGTTTCTAGGGAAATTCTAAAGAATTTCCAAGGAATTTTTTAGAATGTTATTCCTGATAAATTCCCAGGAATTGCATACGATTTTCGTAAGAATTTCTCAAGCATAAAATTTCCTAAAAATTTTCAAGAAATATAATCATAAAATTTTCAGGGAAACTCAGTTGCCTGGTAAATTTCAGAGAAATTTTTTGGAATTTTTATTCCTGAGAAATTCCCAGGAATTGCGTAGGAATGTCGTAAGAATTTCTCCAAATTAAAATTTCCTGTAAATTCCGAGGACCATAAAATTTCCAGGCAACAATCAGAAATTTTCGGGAGGTTGCCTAGGAAACTCCACAGAAATTTCTAGGAATTTTTCAGGAATAAAGTTTCTAGGAAAACTCTCAAGACTTTCCAAGAAGTTCTGTGAAATTCTAAAGAAATTTTTGGAAGTTTTTCAGGAATAAAGTTTCTAGGGAAATTCCCAAGAATTTCCACGGAATTTTCTGGAATTTTATTCTTCAGAAATTCCCAGGAATTAGGTTCGAATATCGTAAGAATTTCTCGAGGGTAAAATTTCCTGTAAATTTCTAGGATCAATAAAATTTCCAGGGAAACATTCAGTAATTTTCTAGAAGTTGCCTGGGAAATTCCACAGAAATTTCTGGGAATTTTTCAGGAATAAAGTTTCTAGGGAAGCCTTCAAGAATTTCCAAGAATTTTTCTGAAAAATTCCAAAGAAATTTTTTGGAATTTTTATTCCTGAGAAATTCCCACGAACTGCGTAGGAATTTCGTAGGAATTTCCCGAAAATAAAATTTCCTGTAAATTCCCAAGATCAATAAAAATTCCAGAGAAACACTCAGAATCTTTCTGAAAGTTGCTTGGGAAATTCCACAGAAATTTCTGGGAATTTTTTAGGAAATAAGTTTCTAGGGAAACTCTAAAGAATTTCCAAGAAGTTGCCTGGGATATTCCAAAAAATTTGCAAGCAGTCGCCTGGGAAATTGCAAAGGAATTTTTCGAAGTTTTTCAAGAATCAGGTTTCTAGGGAATTTCCAAAGAATTTCCAAGGAATTTTCTGAAATTTTATTCCTGATGAATTCCCAGGAATGGCATACGAATATCGTAAGACTTTCTCGAGTATAAAATTTCCTGCAAATTCCCAGGATATATAATCATAAAATTTTCACGGAAACTGTCAGGAATTTTCTGGAAGTTGCCTGGGGAATTCCATCGCAGAAATTTCTGAAAATATTTGAGTAAAAAGTTTCTAAAGAAACTCAAAGATTTCCAAAAAGTTGCCTGTGAAATTCCAAAGAAATTTTTCGAAGTATTTCAGGAATAAAATTTTTTAGGGAAATTCCAAAGAATTTCCAAGGAATTTTCTGGAATTTTTATTCCTGAGCAATTCCTAGGAATAGCGTAGGAATGCCATAAGAATTTCATAAAAATAAAATTTCCTGTAAATTTCCAAAAACAACAAAATTTCCAGGGAAACACTCAGAAATTTTCTAAAAGTTGTCTGGGAAATTCGACAGAAATTACGGGGAATTTTTCAAGAAAAAGGTTTTCAGGAAAACTCTCAAGAATTTTCAAGAAGTTGCCTCGGAAATCCCAAAGAAGTTCCGAAAAGTTACCTGGGAAATTCCAAAGAATTTCCAAGAATTTTCCTGGGAAATTCCAAAGAAATTTCTCAAAGTTTTTCAGGAATAAATTTTTTAGGGAAGTTCTAAAGAATTTCCAAGGAATTTTTTGCAATTTTTATTTCTGAACAATTCCCAGGAATACGGTAGGAATGTCATAAGAATTTCTCGAGAATAAAATTTCCTGTAAATTTCCAGGAACAAAAAAATTTTCGGGGAAACACTCAGAAATTTTCTAAAAGTTGCCTGGGAAATTCGAAAGAAATTACGGGGAATTTTTCAAGAATAAGGTTTCTAGGGAAACTCTCAAGAATTTCCAAGAAGTTGCCTCGGAAATCCCAAAGAATTTCCGAAAAGTTATCTGGGAAATTCCAAAGAATTTCCAAGAATTTGTCTGGGAAATTCCAAAGAAATTTCTCGAAGTTTTTTAGGAATAAATTTTTTAGGGAAGTTCTAAAGAATTTCCAAAGAATTTCCAAGGAATCTTCTGCAATTTTTATTGCTGAGAATCTCCTAGGAATTGCAGACGAATTTCGTAAGAATTTCTCAAGAACAAAATTTCCTGCAAATTTCCAGGATATATTAATGAAATTTCCAGGAATACACTCAGCAATTTTATGGAATTTGCCTGGGAAATTCCATCACAGATATTTCTAGGAATTTTTCAGCAATAAAATTTTTAGGGAAACTCAACAAAATCCAAAAAGTTGTCTAGGAAATTCCAAAGAAATTTCTGGGATTTTTCCAGGAATAAAGTTTCAAGGGAAATTCCTAAGAATTTCCAAGGAATTTTCTGAAAGGTTTATTCCTGAAAAATTCCCAAGAATGACGGATTGGAGATAGATGTTCAAGCATTAATGCTGTAAATCCTCTTATATCATTTTATTACAAGAAATCATGAAATTGTTACAACCGATCGTTATATCGATAATATACGTACACTTTTACAACCATCATATCACAACACGAAATGTACAGAACGCGCGCACGTCATTATTATTTTTTATAGCTTATCGATGGAGCAGATATTTCAATATAATTTATATCACGTCTGATTATCATACAAATACATGCAAGGTTTTAAAATGTTTCTTTAATAATTAGTTTAACTTAATTTTCAAATAAATAACACCGTTATTATCGGACTTTGAACCCCTTGTCGTTTTAACATTTTCCGATTTTTGATCATTTAAAATATGAATTATGTATATTGTACAATGAAGGAAAATTGTAATCTACAAAAATTGTATTAAACTGTATTTTATTAACAGGTAAGGAAATTAGGTTATTAGGCCTGGAAGCGATGTTTCATCGATTCAAAAAAATTCCATATAATTTAAAACTCGTCTTTTAAACTTCAAAACCTGTTATTTGTTGTTTTTTTGAAGAATCGATTCAGCATAAATATTAACCTAATGTCGATGAGGAAACTGTGTTTCCATGATACAGCTATACGTTTAATGTAAAAAGTCCGGCTATATTTTCACTATAAAACAGGGTCAGTAATACCTGCAATCGTACTAAACGATCAACATTCGTTTATACAGTTTTTTTAGGCCAGCTTCTTCGGTACTGAATTCGGAATTCCGATTTCCGAAATTTACTTTTGCTTTCTGTTCATGTCAAGAACCTCTTATAATTCACAAAATACAGTGAATACAGAGAATCTTCTATTTCGTTATTGGCGATCAGGGTTCATTGTTATTTTCATGTTATCATTTACCTCAGTGAATAAAGATAAGACTTTAAAAATGATACCGATGACATAAAACGTTTCTTATCCTGAATTAAAATGCACCATTAAATATTAAAGTACAATAATTTCAACTTAAAGTGCTCCATTTAAAGTTATCAAGATAAAAAAAGCAATAATCGTACACTATCAATGAATTAAATTTTTCTAAACTTGACTAAATCCAAGCTTCTTAATCAGAAACTTATACATTTCTTCAATGACTTAAATGACATTTGTTGACTTAAAATGCCATTTAATCTTGCAAATATGACTAGTTTACTCTTCCACAACAAGACAAGAAATGGAATAAAATCTATTAGAATATAATACAATATAACAAAAAATAACATAAATAATAATAAAAGACCACTTTCACTGCATATCTTTGGATTCAGAATTAAATCATCGATCTTAAATTATTGTTCTTTTCGGACTCTATTCCTAAATAGTAAACAATACCAAACCACTGCAGTCTCTTTTGGTATATTTTGATGTTCGAATTGCTTTTCAATGCCGAGAAAATCATTTGGGTCACAGCCTCGCATCTTTTCACACTATTTCTCTTTTGCCTGTCAGTTCACTGGTTTCATTGGAAACTAAAATTTAGTTACTAAAAGGTAAATTATATTCAATTTAATTTTTATACATATCGCATAGAACTTTTTCCATAGGAGTGTTTCCAATGGTTCTGTGAAAGTATATCAATTCTACTCTGGGGGCAGGAACAGCCCTGAGCAGAGGTAAAAGTAGTAACAATCGGCCAAATCTCTCGGGCCTTCCGGGTTGTTGTGCCCTCGCGTGTTGTCCCAACATGACCTGCGCTTGGTCCTGCAAATTTTCTATTTGGCTTGAGTCTTTCAAGCCACGAGTTTCTGGAAACAGAATTCGAAATTAAAGTGTTAGAAAAATAATAGCAGGCTTTACAGCGCTAATGCGCTCAAAAAAGGAGAAATAGGTTGATTTTTTCACAAAAATAGGGCAGGTTCAACACTTGAAGTCGCAGAATCTTTCGAGGACAAAATATGTATGTTATTTTTTAAAGGAAATTAAGCGATACGTATTTTTGCGACTTCTGAAAAACAAATTTTCTACGAAGTTATGGGTGTTTGAATTTTTTGCTTTGTTTTTCAAAAAAATCCAAATTTTTTCTTTAAACTACTATAACTGTTGACCTAATTGAGATATTTAAGATTTCTTCACAAATTCTGGTAGCGTTTATCGTCTTCTTTCGAAATCCGACAAAAATTTAAAAAAATGTTCAAAATTAACAAAATGGCGGTGGTTTTTCTGAAACTATTTATCGTCAATTTTCTAAAAAAAATCCACACTTATATTTTTTGCCAATTTTTTGTTAAATTCGTACTATTATAGGGAAAACATCTTCTGAGTTTTATGCGGGTTAAATAACTTTTGTGGCCAGGAGAATTTTTTCATAAAATCGAATTTTCGCATTTTTCTCGAAAACGACTACAGATACAAAAAATGTTATGAAAATAGTTTGCTCAATTAAAAAAGTTCTACAAAAAGTTCTTTTACTCATTTTTGATATCTTGCACCATTTCCGAGAAAAATAAAAAAAATTCAATTTTCATGCACAAAAATTTTCTTAACTCCTGGTTTATGGAAATTCCTATCTTGTTATTCTGTTAAGTATTTTTTAAAAATGTACGTTTATATAAAGAAATCTTCCTGTGAGTTTTACGTGGGCTAAACAATTTTATGGCCAGAAAATTATTTTTCATAAAATCGAATTTTCAAATTTTTTGCTGAAACAAATTAAGTTACAAAAATAATGTCAAGACAAGAAATTGTTTGCTTAAAAAGTTTTCGACCAATGAAAACGCGAGAGTGGAAGGTGCCAAACATCCCGGGAATACAAAAATACCACATATGGAAGATAGAGATTGATGAAGGTGATATGAAATCTTCTTACATGGCCAAAACTGCTAAATACGATTGGGATCTTAAATTATTCACAGGATCAAATGATTCCTCTTCGGATCTCGAGAACTCTAATGAAGAATCTGAATAAATGGATAATAAAAATCTGGAAACGTAGGCCTAGGTATTATTTATTTATTTTTTTTTAAACAGATATTCAAACGAAGTTTTTGTACATTATTGAAAAATATCAGGGTGAATGTGAAATATATTTAAATATATTGAATATAAAAACTTTCTAGGCAAACAATTTTTAGTCTTGACATTATTTTTGTAATTTAAATCGTTTCAGCAAAAAATTTGAAAATTCAATTTTATGAAAAATAATTTTGTGGTCATTAAAATTGTTTAGCCCACGTGAAACTCACAGGAAGTCTTCTTTATAAGAACGTGAATTTTTTTAAACTATTTAAAAAATATGGGTATGGGTATTTATTTATGGGTATTTCCATAAACCAAGAGTCAAGAAAATTTTTTTGTGCATGAATGTGGAATTTTTTATTTTTCTCGAAATTTTTCTCATAAATGAGTAAAAGAGCTTTTGGAGAACTTTTTTAATTGTGCAAACTATTTTCTTAACATTTTCTCGTATCTGTAGTTGTTTTCAAGAAAATGAGAAAATTCGATTTTATGAAAAAAATGCTCCTGGCCGCAAAAGTTATTTAGCCCGCATAAAACTCACAAGATGATAGTACTATATGATAGTACTAATTCAATGATATGATATGTACTATGATAGTACTAATACCTATGATAGTACTAATTCAACAAAAAATTGGCAAAAAATATAAGTTTGGGTTTTTTGAGAAAATCGATTATAAATATTTTCCGAAAAACTGCCGCCATTTTGTTAATTTTGAAAATTTTCTAAATTTTCTAGCGGATTTTGTAACAAGACGATAAACGTTACCAGAATCTGGGCAGAAATATTAAATATCTCAATTAGGTAAAAAGTTATAGAAGTTTAAAGAAAAAATTTGGGTTTTTTTGAAAAGCAAAGCAAAAAATTCAAATACCCATAACTTCGTAGAAAATATTTTTTTTCACAAATCGCAAAAATATGCATCGCCCAATTTCTTCTAAAAAACAACCTATTTTGTCCCCGAGAGATTCTGTGACTTCAAGTGTAGAACCTGCCTGTTTTAAAATGGATTCGGTCATCAACATTAATAAAACGAAATATATTTTTAGACGGATCTATAATTTGTTTAACACCCATCGAAGATTCAAAGGTCATACTTAACCATTTAATTTACTGGCCACCCCCAACTAAGCAATTTAACTGATCTATAATCTATCTATCTTAACTCTCTAAATCTGAATTAGTAGTTTTCTACTAATGAAATAGTGCCGAATCGTTTACCAATTGCTTTAGTAAGCATTTCTTCTAATTAATGGTAGAAAACTACTAATTCATAGCAGAAAACTACTAATTCACTTAGTAAGGCTTACTAAATAAATTAGTAACCCTTACTACGTGAATCAGTAGTTTTCTATCATTAATTAGTAGTTTTCTACTAAAAATTAGTAGAAATGCTTACTAAAGCAATTGGTAAATAATTCGGCACTATTTCATTAGTAGAAATTCAGATTTAGAGAGAATTGGAAGTAAAAAATTAGCTCTATATTAAAATAATAATAATTACAGATAACTTTTTAAAGAAAACATTTTCACTTATGATTATAAATAATAATAAATAATATTATAAATAAATTATATTATATTATAAATAATTATTTTCGATTTTAAGGCTCAATCGATGTCAGAATCGAGGTTTTGTGCTTCATTTGAAGATTTTAACGTCAATTATAATACAGACTGAAAACTGAGGTTAGATTTCTGACAGGTATCCTCATATTTTATACAGTTAAATTTCGAAAACTATCAATTATTGTGAAATATTACTTCAACTTTCTAAAAGACTTCAGCTTTCTAAAAAAAATTAATAACTGACTGCACAAAACTGAAAAATTAGCAAATATTATAACTTGCTGAACCAGCCGAATTGTACCGAAGATCTTCGAATTTTCATATATCACCTTGGAACTAATTAATGAAAGCACAAACTCGCATTTATGAAACGAATTCCTTTTATCATTTAAATTTGGAAGAAAAACACGGGCAACAGAGAATTTTTTATTTCCTTTAAACTATTGAACTGATATAAAGTTTGAAGGTGTAACCGATTTTTTAAAATGCACCCAAATAATTAAACATTTTTCAATGCTTGTGCAGAGGTCGCATAAAATTCCACCCTCATCCTCGGTAAAGTAAAAGTCCTTCTAAATCTTATATGCTAGGAGATTATTATTTTTATCTCCATTATCATATTGAAAAATATGCTTAAAGTGAGTTGTACATATTAGCCCCACCATGCGCGAATAGCCCCACTCTATGGTATCTAAATAAACTTTTTAATTAATAAATTAATAACATTTTTACCTGGTCGAAATAGGACGATGGCTTTCATGCAAGCAAACTCAGCAGGATCAACCATGACAGCCTTGTATCTTTGAAGTGTATCATGAAGATGCCTAACATCAGCAGCCACTTGACTTGTTTTTCCATTTGTTGACAAATGCATTCCAGAGTGAGGATGAGGGTGCGGTGAAACAGTCAGGGCAGTGAGTTCAGCTGCACTGAAAAGAGGAGATGACTCCAAAGGGAGGCACCACTGAACAGCATTCAGTAAAAAGAGTTCCGACCAAGCTTCCTCTAGCAGTATCACTTGGTCCCTGAATGGTAAACTCGCAAAAGAGGGTAAATTTTTTGCCCATTTCACGGCCATAAAAAGCAATCTTGCACTGGTCTCGTAAACGGTCTCTGCACTCACTGGTGAATACAAGGATGGTACAATTGGAGTTAACTGGGTACAGCCACTTCGCTGGGGCATCAAGGGTTCCTCATTCGTCACATCTATGCTGTCCTCGGAACCATTTCCTGTTTTAAAGATCAAATATTTCCAATAACAGTCCCTGAATTCACTAATTTTATTCAATGGTTCTTTATTTAAATGAATTATTCAGATTTTAAAATTAGAAAGAAAAATTTCATTTAGAGAAGATTTCTTTTTTCAAGTTCATGGTTTAGAACCTCATTGAGTTTCTAAACATTCATCGTTAGAAATTTCCTGTAAAACTGACAATCTTAGTTTTACGAAAACGCAAAATCAAATTCTAGAGGTAGTCCAGTAAAATTGTCATTTTACATCGTTTTAACTCACGAGCGCATTTTTTTTGCTTAATCGCATGTTTGGGTCACTTATATACCATCTGGTTTTCTGACAAGAATTTCGGACCGGAACCCGGGCATATTTTTGGAGAAAGGTGCCAAAAATCACACATGCGTGGATTGCTGCTCTCCTATGGATTTTAACGAAAAAAGGTAGAGAGAGGAAAGAAAGTAGACAAAATTCTGAGAAATTTGGTAAAAAAAGAATGTCCTAACGCAAATATTTTCCGAGATACAGCGTTTCGAAAAACCCTGTTTTTTCGATTTTTGCCCAAAAATCGCTGCTTTTCAAAAAACCATCTAGAATTTGTATAATCGATTGACCCACGCTAAAATAATCTGCAAATCACTTTCGGGAGACGTAATTATGTTTAATTTAAGACAAGGAACAACCCTCTAGGTTCAAGAGATCGCGAGCTACAACCTCTCAAAGATGACACCTTTTTCAATTAAAAAAGTTGCGTAGTCGTATTCGGTTCAAATCACTTTATTAGAAATTAGATCAATTGACAACATTTCGTGCACTTTTTCAGGACATTTTATGCGTAAATTGTACTGAGTCATGTTAAATAAATAAATAAATAAATAATACACAAACAACACTGACTAAAGTTAAATGTTAAAAAATTTTTGAAATTTAATAGAATATTTTATATAATATTTGAATATAATTTTAAAATCTTTTAAAATTTTTGTAAAATTTAACTTAAATGTTAAAGTTAAATGTTAAAAAATTTTTTAAGTTTATTAAAATATTTTATATAATATTTGAATATAATTTTAAATTATTTAAAAAATTTTTTAACATTTAACTTTAGTCAGTGTTGTTTGTGTATTATTTATTTATTTAACATGACTCAGTACAATTTACGCATAAAATGCCCTGAAGAAGTGCACACACCTTAGTGCACGAAAGGTTGGCAATTGATCTAATTTCTAATAAAGTGATTTGGACCGAATACGACTACGCAACTTATTAAATTGAACAAACAACGGTTAAAAGAACACCGATTTTTCTAAATATGACACATTTTTTTCTGATTTTATGACCAAAAATTATTGGTTTGGTTTTTGTGAAAAAGCGCATTCCCTAATAAATCTACGTTTATGCTGTCAGAAGATAACTAAAAGTACAAAAAATTGCACGTAAATTGAAAAAAAAACAATGTTTTATCTTCCTAAGCTTCGGAGTTATGAATTTTTGAAACTTTGTGTTTTTTCACTGTTCTTCTCAAAAAATGGAAAACACGTTTTCTTGATTATTTCTGCAATCCTATCGTGAAAATTACATAAGGATAAATGAAAGAGGACTTAATTCTGAGAAATTATAAAAAAACGTGGTTCTAACTTAAATAGGTCAAAAGTTATGAGCTCTCAAAGTTGACTCTCTCTGTCTTTTGCGAGTCAAACGTACTGAAAAATGTAATTATTTCAATCATGTTTTGACTAATACAATAAAATATAATGCACGGGATGATTACTAATGATCAATTAAACATTTCTTATAAATAAAATAATAATTATTTAAATTAATTACTTTTTTACAAATTAATTTTTCATTTTTTGCACATTTTTCATTCGTTTTTCTTCGCAGAAGTTAATTCAAAATGATTCGTCACTTGCATGAGTAATGAAACATATTTATAAACAAATAAATGTTTCTAAGAATTAAGTTTTCACTGTTTCAGCACTTATGACTACTTTTGTCACTTAATAAAATTAATACAATAAAATATAATTCACTAAATGATTAATAATGATCAATTAAACATTTCTTATAAATAAAGGAATAATTATTTTAATTAATTAATTTTTTTACAAATTAATTTTTCATTTTTTGCACATTTTTCATTCGTTTTTTTCGCAGAAATTAATTGAAAATTATTTATTTGTCACTTTGCATGAGTAATTAAACATATTTATAAACAAATAAATGTTACTAAAAATTAAGTTTTCACTTTTTCGGCACTTATGACTACTTTTGTCTCCTAAATTAATTAAAAATAGGTAAGTATTCATTATTTATAAGTAAAACAAAATATTATTTTTTAAGCAATAAATGTTAACACTGAGTCCCTTTTCTCATAATTATTCCATCGTTTTTAGAAGGAACAGAAGGTGCACAGTACAAACGAATGCTTAAAATTATTAAACCTTAAAATTAAATTAACTTACATTCAGCAAAATTTGTCTGATTTGAAGGAAATCGTTCTGAATTTATAAGACCTCAATGGATGAATTCCAGAACTTGATTATTTATCCATGGATAATAATACAGTTCGGAACAGTTGTTTTCATAATTTTTAGGATGTCTAGGATGTCCATTTAAAAAAAAAGCGCTGAAAACTCTACCTCCTGGGTGGGGCGAAAACGAGATGTAGTATTGAATAAAGTAAAATAAAAAAAATCTTTATTGTCCACTTTCCATTCCTTCTACAAAGAACAGAATAATTAGGTTAAACAAAACCCATTCTTAATACTTATTGCTTAAAAAATATTTTGTTTTATTTATAAATAATGAATATTTACCTATTTTCAAATCATTTAGGAGACAATAGTAGACATAAGTGCTCAAAAAGTGAAAACTTAATTTTTAATAAGATTTATTTGTTTATAATTGAAGGGTAGCAGTACAAAACTAGATAACCAACAAAATGTGAATTTTTCAGGAGAGCGAAAAAACATTATGTAAAACCGAAATCGCCATTTAAAGGTAGAACAAAAGTCCGCTCCCGAGCTGAAGTGTTGCTAGATTGGGGATAAAAAAGTTTGATCAGAAAAAGTTATCCAGTTTTGAGAAAATACATGTGGAAGTGGACTATCTCAAAGTGACACTAACAAAAAATTAGAGCAGGCTCGGCTGCTGATTGTAATAAAAAATACAATTTTTAGTTTAAACAGAAAAATTAAAACTTGCTCCAGAGATATTGAGTTGCTGAATACGGGTAAATAAAGTTTGGTGAAAAAAAGTTGGCCAGTTCCGAGTAAATCTACTGAG
>JBAGKK010000256.1:460889-474331 GCA_037177015.1 Euceroptres primus
ATTCATAAAATTACAAAATTTACTTACGGCAGTAAAAGTAAATCATGAGGAATAAACTTGACTTTGCGCAAAGAACGTTGTATATTCCGCGAGCCCGGAAGCACGCTCAAACTAGCGAGCGGGAAGATTTAAAAAAAAATATATACTTCAGCATTAAATTTAGCGTAAAAATTTAGAATAATATTCTGCTAAACATTTTTTTGTTAACACAAAAACAACAGAGATATTTAGTGTTTAACCTTTGACCTCGATGAGGGAGTGCAGGGTGTCGTCAGACCGGATTAACATTTTTTAGGGATTTTCTTTTTTTTTCAAAAAGGAACAAGAATTTCCAGTAAACCATTGCATTTTTAAAACTTTGTCATTTCTGAGCCACCCTAGAATAGGCATTAGTGATTCTAAAAAGCATTTTATTTTTTAATTTAATTTGGCACCCCCTACAAAGTTTTCCTTTTACTGAGAAAATTATCTGTAAATTATTTAAAAATTTTAATATAATATTTAGAGCTCGCTCAAGGTCAATTTAGCTAAAAATTCTTATTTGTAATTAAATAAACTATATTTCTTAGTTCTTTTCCACTGGCACGAATGAATTGTGTTCTTTTCAGTCAAATATTAAATTCAGATTGTTTTCAGATTTCGAGAATAATTTTTAAAGGTCGCTCGAGGTAATTTTCTTCAGAAAATGTTGATTTTTACCTTTTGTCTCTATTTCTTTATTAAGTTTTGAACACATTTTTTCGACAAAACATAAAATCATAGGGTGTACTGTAATTTTAGAAAAAGTAGAAAAATCAACGTTTTCTAAAGAAAATGACTTTGAGCAACCTTTAAAAATTGATCGTGTGTAGTCGTACAGAATTTCTGTACGAATAGCGAAAATCTTGCAAACTCTATTGGCTGAGGGAAAACACAAAAGGGGATGAAGGTCTCTTCGTCTCGTTGGAATTCCTGTACGAATAGACACTCTGTTAAAATAAATAAATATTATTTTACAATTCTAAAACAATTTACTGTTCGTTTTCTTACTAAAAGGAAGGATTTGTAGGGGTGCCAATTAACATAAAAATTAAGTGTTTTTTACAATCCCCCTAAGGAATATGCATATAAAACAATAAAGAATTTTTTATGACTTTTGAAAGAGGCTCATTTAAAAAAATAGTTTGGATGATAATTATTTAATCAACCACCTAATTAATTAATATTTGTCTTTTTCTTCAATATTATCTGTAATCATAATTTTGAATCTTGTGATTTTGTGCAATAAAATTTAATTCTTAATCTTTCTAAAACATTGAAACATTATAGAATTTCAGTGTTTTAAAATATCGACTCTTAAAGAATTGCAACACTTAAGTTTCGAATGCTTGGACATTTTGAATTTTAAGTATTGATCATTTTAGAATCTTAAACCTTTAGCTTTTCATGTATAGGAACCCAGGCGGAAAATTTATGGATAATCTATCGATAATGGATTATCGATAGTCACTATGTAAAAAATTATGCATAATTTTGATAACTTCAGTTTTCCAAAATTATGCATATTTTTTTATATAGTGCCTATCGATAATCATTATTGATAGATTATCCATAAATTTTCTGCCTGGGAAGTTAGGAAGTTTTTAAAATTAATTTATATAAATTTCAATTGCGCTTCTACACTCTTATAAAAATCTGGTTAAAACTTCAACTACTTTACTTGAAGGTTTATACAATTACTATAATTGAATTAATTTTCATCCACAAGTGAGTAAATTTTCAACCACAGTAAATAAAATTTCAACCATAGTTGACCATAACAAAATATAACAGTATTAAGTTTTAAAAATAATACTTAGCTATTTAGAAATTCCAGATATCTACGCTCTGATATCTTAATTTTTTTTCTTTCAAAAATAACACATTAAAATTTGTATTGAAAGTTAGATTCTTAGTGTTTACCTACTGTTTTGTTTATAAAATGTTTAAGTCAAAACAATATTTGTTTTGATTTTATAGAATATAGACTTAAAAGGGAACACTACTAGAAATATTTGTAAATTTTCAGAATTTTGAAGATACCAAAGTAAGAGAAACTTTTATAAAATTTAAGATAGTTTTTAGAAATCGTATCTAAAAATTACCAAAATATAACTGAATTTTCATGAATTTGTTTTAAATTTCAGTTACAGTACTGAATTTTCCTAAATTTATCTTAAATTTACCAAATTGTAATTCAAATTCACCAAGCTGTAACTGTAAATTTTTCTGTTACAGGTTCAGAATTTTAATTTCAAAGTTTCGTAAAATTCCGAAACTGTAATGGAATATTCAGTTACTTTTGTTATTAACTGAATTTTCCTAAATTTATCTTAAAATTTATTAAATTGTAACTGAAATTTTAAAAACAGTAACTGTATAAAGCTTGTCTCATATCCCTGAAAATTGCTAAAGAAATTTCTAACAGTGAACTTCAAGCTTTAATTATTTGTAATAATAGAGTAATTTAAAAATATCCCAAATATCCAAAATAAAAAATATTTGCCAACTTTTGTGTTGACTTTTGACGACGAAGCCGAGTTTTACGACTTTTCCGAGTTTGAGAGCATATCTCAGAAAATAATGGTGAATAATTTCCCTCTATTAACAAGTTCAATTAAGAAGATAATCTATGAGCTTGATTGCATGAAATCGATTGGCATATAGGATAAAGGGAACACAGCGAGTTGGATCGAGATGAGAAGCGTTGCGGTTCGACTTGGTCGTAATCCGGCGATTGCCGGCGAGTTTCGCGACGTGCCGCGTCGGGACGCATCTGTCGCCTCGACGTTGTGACGAGCCAACAACCCTCACCCCTTGGGTAATTGGTTATCTGTGCGAAGGCTCTTCAGTCTTTACCGTATTACAGCCATCTGACAGGAATGGATCGTAAAGCACGGGAAAAACTGCCACTGGAATCGTTGCAGCGAATTTCGAACATCGAACGTTTTTTATTTATCCCAGTGAGCAGGTGGCACAAAAAACCTCGATTAATTTATCATGATACAATCTCTTTTAATTTAGAATTCAATCCACAATTTAAAAAAAATTAAATCATTTAGATACAACATTTACTTGAACAAAGAGATCAAAAATATCATTGCAATCTAATTTAATTTAGCTTCAAAATTTATTAATTTAGCTTTCAAAATTTGTAACATCAATCGCACCTCAAATTTTTTAAATAGGTTTATAAAATCGAGAAAAATAACCATATTGTTAAATATAACAAATTCTAAAAGAGAAATCAAAGTGCGATATAGAAAAAAAATTAGGATGTTAGGTTGTCGAACAAGGTTTTTTAATAATTCAGAAAGATATTAATTATTGTTTTTATTTGTTCAAATTATTTAATTATTTTTGAACAGATAAAAACATTCATTAAGATCTTTCTGCATTATAATTGTTTATTAACTTTAGTTTTTTGAGATTTTCTTTCTCTTTAGAAAAAAACCGTAATTCCTGATTTAATTTTTGTAATTGATAGTGAATTTAGTTCTTTAAAACATTTATTACAATTCTATTTGTATGGATTTTAAAATAAATTTGCTGGGTAAATAGATAGTTAGATATAATATTGCTTAATTAACAATTCGTTTTATGCAAATTTAACTGCGTTTTACTAAAATTCATCCAAATAGAATTGAAGAAAAAATGTTTAAAAACAAAAAAACACCATCAATTATGAAGATTGAATCAGAATTACGATTGTTTTCTAAAGCGAAAGAAAATATACAAAATTTTAAATAACTCATGTTAAATAAAAAATTACAGATTCAGTATGATTTCCGGCTCTCTAAAGAGTCGAAAAGTGAAAGTTGGGTAATTTGTATTTCATGTTTGAGCCTTTTTTGCAAATAAGTGTAATTTTTATTTTCTTAAAATGATTCATGAAGAAATGTAAATTCTTAATTAAAATTAAGAGAAATCTAATTCTGATGTAGAAAAAAAAGTTCTCTTTTTTTTTCTACATCAGAATTAGATTTCTCTTTTAAAATTTGTTATATTTAATAATGTGGTTATTTTCCTTGATTTTACAAACTACTTCAAAGACTGTTTAAATTCGAGGCACGATAAAAGACATCTTTAATGAAAGAAATAATTTAAACACTAAATCCTAAATTATGCCAAACATTGAAACTTCGGGGATAAAAATTTTAAAAGTATCCTTTGGGATTTGCTCTGTTTTTTCTGAGATTGCTCTGAATTTTTATGAGTAGGTTATTTCATGTTTTGTAGATTACAGAATACGTTCAAATTATTCATGATTGTCAAAGAATGAACTTATATTCCAGGTTTTATATTCCTTAGAATTTATTTCCACTGAAATAAGAATTTTTTATTAAACCCTTATTATATCTTAGCCAGAGTTTCTAATTTTGACTTTTACTATATATTTTTTATGCTTTTAAGTTAATGGATGAATAAAACAGAAGTCAAGGGAAGATATGATTTATTGTGATGTCTTTAGACAATTAGGAAGAGCATACAAGTTTTGATAGCCAGAAACACATGTTTCGGGTTATACCAAGCGTAACTCGATAAACCAAACAATACTGGTCTCAGAAGAATAGAGAGATGCGTAAATAAATGTATGATGTGGTTCTGAAGGGTGAATGGAGGGTGAGTTGAGATCTGCAGACTCCGTTGGGGTGTGAACGCAAATCAATTTGCACGACCCCTGCCGGTAGGCGCGGAACTACCCTTCGAATTCGTCGACGTTCCCTGCCCCGGAACAAGATACTCCTTTTTGATACAACAAAGTCAGCTTCTTTTGTTTCCAATATTTTTTTCCTTTCTAGCATCTTATTTAAAATCTCTCTATCAAATAAAGAAATAAACTACAGTTTCAACAAATTTAAAAAAGTATTTCAAACCGATTTTAAATAAGTTCTCCTAATTTGTATATGTGATCTTTCCTTTTCTGTTACTTTTGTCTGGGGGGACGATATTCGGCTTTAAGTAGTTAAAGGCAATGGACGTCAGACATGCTTTGTTTTATTTGGTCTCGAAGTAGTAAAAGTCTATAAGCGCCAGACATTCTTATATTGGATGGTGGGTTACTCCACTGTTTGCAGTAGTAAAGTTCGATGTGTGTCAGTCAAGTTACTTTATTTTAACATTGAAGACGATGTTCTTGGCGTTAAGTAGTAATCAATGAACGTCAGATGTGCATTTTGTTTGATCGTTTCAAAGTAGTCAGAGTCAATAATGTCAGACATTTTTCCTTTCATTCTCATATGTTTACGTCCACATTGAAAGGTATCACCTTGTCGATATGGAGTTACGCATAGGAGCAAATTTCCAGATAAATTTCCTACATTAAAAAAAATTTAACCCTCTAGCTTCAAAATGAGGATGAGTTCGAAGTCCATGAAACAGCATTTCGAGAAAATCTCAATTGAAGTTTTCATTGAAAAAAACATTAAATTCCAGTTGAAAGTTAAGGGATCATCCCACTTTAGACGCCCGAAAAAAGGCTATTTTTTGCGAATTTTTCAAGCTACTTGTATTATATATATATGATTTAATTCTTTTTAGACTTCATTAATACACTCTTAAAATGTGTGAAATTTTTTAAATTGATTTTACATAGTTTTTTAATACAAAAAAGCGAAGTGAACTTGAATAATGTTTGTCCATGGCGTTGATGGTTTTTTTTATGAAGGATTACCTAAAACACAAAAACTAAAAAGATTTAGACTCAATAAGAGTGTGACTATGGTCCGAACTAGAATAAAGTTAAAATATTCATTTTTACTATTTTTTGGCCTGAAAAATAGAGGTGTGCAAAAATATTCGATTCGGTCGAAAACCGACTTCTGACGCTTTTCGAATGTCGAATTTTTCGATACCGATCGGTGTTGAAATCGTATCAGAAAAATTCGATCCGACTTGGACGCATGTCGAATGTTTAATTTTTGAAACCGATCGGTGGGCAGATCGAATCGAAAAAATTCGTTTCTATCTTGCACACGTCGATTTGACAGGCATCATAGATCACAGTGCAGTTTTCGAAACTGATTGGTGGGGTTTGGTTGTAGATTTTTTTAAGTTTGCCGACTAAACGCGACTGTTGTAATTAATTAAAATGTTTAATATTAAATAATAACAAATTACGGCATTTTTATCAATTTAAGGGTCGTTTAGTTTTACAAACTAAACTTGAGAAGTAATGACAACAAAATTTGATAAATGATTGGTTTCCATGAGTCATTTGTATTAAGTTAAAGAATCTAAAAATTATGAATATCCATATATCTTTTACGGTATTTTCAAAGGTCTAAAAGTTTGTCCCTGAAGTTTCATGTCCACTCGGGAACTCTCATATTTTATGTTAGAACTTGAAAAGATCTAAAAAAATCATAAACAAATTACTTTTATTCCTATACGCAAGAGCTCATAAAAGCATAAGCATGTTCATTGTTCGCAACTAAAAAAAATTTCTGCAAATTATGCATCGTATGATTTATAATAATGTCCACTCAGTAACTCATTTTTAACAAATGTTGATCAAAATAAAATATAATCGAAAATCTGATAACATCGTTTAAAATTCTTTTATCTCTACTGTAAATATTTTGTCCATAACTTTGAAATTTATTGTCTGTGTTTGTTAAATGCCCACTCATAGGCTCCCTACAGCGAATCTAGAGTTTTTAGGCTATGTATGTCTCTGAGTTCAGCCGTTCAACTTTGTAAACATGTCAAAGTCAGTAGAAGACATGAAGTCGATCTAGAAAGGATTATTTATTTTGAATTATTTGCTTATAGACGTTAATTAAATTTTAATGTTTGTTTATTTTCAATGAAATTAATTTTTTGTAAAGATAAGTGCTTAAATGGCTTAATGCAGGGGAACAAAATTTTGTGTTTCTAGTTTTTAACCTAATATAATAAGACAACCTTTATAAATAGATGTTAAATTTAAACGTTATTTTAGAATTAAGTTACCTTATTCTCCAAAAAGCAAAATTGTTAAGTTTTAGATAAGTATAGGATGTAATTTTGTGTATTGTGTTTCTAATCTGTAACACAAGAACTTAAATTTTTTCAAATAACATGACAAATTGTTGATACGTGGGTAATTGGGCATTTTACATTTCTTTTTAATTTTAAATAATATTATTCTAAGTATTATTTTTCAAAAAAATGAGTGTACAGAAAAAAGTTATTTTAAACTATTTAATGTTGCAAGATTAATTTCATTTACGCTAAATATGTGTGCCGAGTCAGATGGAAAAAAACCAATTTGATCGAGGCTCAGCTCGGTTTAGAAAACTTCGACATTTCAAGTGTTTCGAGTCGAATCGAAAAAATTCGATCCGAACTGAGCCTCCAGTTTCGGAAAATTCGACATTCGACGCGAGCCAAATCGGATCGAATTTTGTCGATTTGATCTGTCCACCGATCGTCCTACATTAAAAACAAAAAATCGTCAATTTCTATCCCCAGTTACAAAAACACGAATAACTCGGAAACTAGTATGGACAAAGTGGTCTGTTTCAATATGGACGTACACATATGAAGATAAAAGAATCCTGCACTCAAAAAATTCAATTCCTATTAAAAAATTTGTTCTATTTTTTTATAAACGACAACATAAATAATAGTCAAAACCACCAAGACCTTCTTTTTCTTGGTTTAGAACAGGGTTCTTTAATATTTCGTAAAAAAAAATGACACTGCTCTTCCGATTTAAATCCGGGTTCAAGGATGGCCTGAATGGCCTTGGACTTAAATCGGAACTCTCTAAACGTAAACTAGTTAGGGCCGTATAAACTATTTCTGTTTGATTTTTGTCACGAGTAAAAAATATTTTTTAAATATAAGTTTAATTTAACGTTTACTTTACTGCTAAGTTTTATTTAGTTATTATTTATGAATTATTATATATAACGCATAAAAAACCCCTCACCCGTGACAAAAATTCCTGGAACCCCTATACTGGAGGTCCCTAAAATGTCAGAGCAGTATAATATATTTTAATAAAGACAAGTTGTAAAAAATATTGAGTATTTTCTCTAATTAGAATTTAAAGATAAACTTTCGTGCTATTATTTTTGAGAGATTAATCTGTTATGAGATTTTATGTCGAAAATAGAACTGAGGATTTGACTTTGATCGTGTATCATAATATCTCTGCCAAACTCTGAGCTGGTATTTCGAGCTTGGCACAAAGTAACGTTGCTCTGGGATTGGTTGAGATTAAGAGGATAAGGAGTAAGTACGTGACCCCGAGGGTCGTCTCTTTACGTCGCGTCGGCCGCGACGAGGGATAACGGGGTTATCCCAACAATGAAAGTAATCGAATTTAACACCATCTCCTGACTATGCGCACCCGGGATTTCCGACAAGTGCACCCAAAATTTATTGCCAGTCCGGGACGAGAATTGCTTTACCGCTCTTTCCCGAAAAATTATTAGCAGGGTCAAAATATTACAGAATAAAAGAATTTTCATTTCCGAGTCAGATGCATTTTTTGTAAGAGAGAAAGTGAAATTATAAGAAGAAAGGAAAGAAGAATATTTTTTAAAAGAATTTTAAAAAAATGCTATCATAAACTACCGTCAACTAAGGTAACGCTAGGAAAAAATGATCGTTTTTTCTTGTTTTACGCATTGCCAAAAGTCAGATAAAAGGGTCGATTTTTTTTGAATTGTTGAAATATCTTCAAGAGTACATTCTGAGGACGTATGGAATGTTTCACTGTGAAAGGAATATCTTCCTACAGGTTATAAATGCTTAGATGTGTCCCGAAATGATTTCAAAATCCGGAATAACTCTAGGACACTCATTTTTTGTTGTTAATTATTATTGTTCAAAATTTTTTTCCCTATTGGAACCTTCTAGAAATATTTCTATACATATTTTAGAGAAATTCTCAAAAAAAGTTTTAAAAATTTGTTTATTACAGAGAGTAGGGTATATTATTTTCTAAAAAATGGAATTCAGTAAAAATTTGCAAAAGTGGTTGATTTTAACTGAAATTTGCAAACTTTTACTGAATTCCTTTTTTTAGAAAATCGAACCCGACTCTCTGTAATAGATAAATTGTTAATTTTTTTGAGAATTACTCTAAAATATACAAAGAAAGATTTCCAAGAGGTTAAAGCTCAAGAAAAATTTTTATAACAATAATAATTAGCAACAAATAATGAGTGTTATAGAGTTACCTCGGATTCCATCATTTTAGGACAAATTTAGGTATTTATAACTTGAAGGAAAATGTTCATTTCCCAATGAAATTTTTCATACGTTCTCAAAATATATTCTTGAAGGTATTTCAACGGTTCAAAAAAATTTTGCTTCTTTATCCGATTTTTGGCAATGCACGAAACAAGAAAAAACGTTCATTTTGTCCTAGCGTTACTACAATTGAAACCTGAATTTTTAAGACCCGAGTTTGACAGTAAGAAAGTACAATACTTTAATTTGGAAGTATTCTCTTTAAATCTTAATTAGTAAAAAGTTAGTCTCTAATTTAGTTTAGTAAAAATTTCTACTAACTATTAGTTGTCTTTCACTATTTCTTTTCTTTACAACTTTTCACTAAAGTTTTAGTAAAAAATTACTAATAATTAGTAGAAATTTTCACTGCAGTAAATTAATGGCTCACTTTTCACTTATTCAGATTTAGATATTTGGTTTTCTTCTTCGATATTTACAATTGTTTATCAAGTCATTAAAAGATATATAATTGAAACTAATTATTTATGCAAACAGGATCTTTTTTACACTGTAATTCAATCTGAAAAGACTTGTTTAGTAACTAAATTAAGATGAATGGAATTTTATAATTCTATGTATTTTAGTATTTTGTTAATAATTATAAACTATTTCTCTGTTCAGGTGTCAAGCTGGAACTGGTAGATGCGTAGTGGACAAAGCACACCGAAATCAATGCCAGGCCTGTCGCTTAAAAAAGTGCATGCAAATGGGGATGAATAAAGATGGTGAGTTTTAACAATTTATTCTTTAAATTATAATTTTATATTTTAAAATGTATTTTAAAATTTTTTAAAATATTATTAACAAAATAATAGTAAAGTAAATTATTGAAGTGGATTTGCATTAAAGCATTTAATAAAATTACGAATAAGAAACAGAATTAACAAAATATTTGACCGTTTGAATAGAAGCATTTAAGTTATTAGTTTTTTCTCTTTTTTTTGAGTGACCCAGATAAGTCAGAGAGAAAATTCGTAAATCAATCGAGTGTCGTTTTTATGTCTGACATAAATAACTTGCTACAGATACTGTCCCCATACAAAGAAATAAAGAGGAGGTCGAAAAGGCGGAGAAAGCGAAAATGTCGAGGGTTGAGATAAAGACATTTCGCCCACATTCGATTCAATTCTTAATGCCTTTGCGAGTAAGAGTGCACCTGGCATAGCTCCTCGCTTCTTTCATCTTCTTTCCCCTTTTTCCACTTCTCGTTACGTTCGTCGCTAACTTTCTTATTGCCAAACTCGATGTCGTAAAAAGGGAACGAGTTGGAGATCCTCGCCGACGAAACTATATAGGCGCCTCTCGTCGCAAATCGAAAAATACGAAAGTCACGCCCTAGATATTTTACCAATAAATTCAATCGGATCTGAACTACCAACTTCTATATAAAAAATTATTGGACAAAAATATTCTATTATCATAGTCTTTTGTTTTTCAATTTCTTATTTTGCATAGTAAAAAAGAATACTTAAAATTGTTACGTCTTATCATGATTTCGATTAAATTCAGTAAAATTTGTCTGAATTTAAGACTCAATTCTGAAATTCAGCTAACGTGGTATTAAATTTAGACCAATATTGTTTAAATTAAGGCAGCATTTTACTGAATTGAATTCAAGGAATATGCTCTAGAATTTATAGCACCGCTGTTGAATCAAAATTTACTATATTTCTTAATCAAAGTTTACCGATTTGAATCAACAGTGATATTGAAAATTCTATAGTATATTATTATAAGTCAATATCATCTGCTTTTGGCAGATCGTAATAGCATATGCTATAGATTCAAAAGTATTTTTTTCTCAGTGCAGGGATTTTCTATGTATTACATTCTGGTAGGTCGCATTATTTTCCGCAGGTCACATTGCGGACAATTTTATTTATGTAAACTCACATTATCATTTTTAATGAGAGATCAATACAAGGATTTATTTTGTTCTCAAGAATAATTGATGTACTTTTTGATATAATAATAAGATTTATCAAATGTTACATGCCGCATCGTTCAACCTTGATCTTAACTTAATCATTTTTTCTGAATAAGATTTGTCACAAATGTGACAGTTATTTTTTTCAGGCATCCAATTCACAAACTAATAACTTCAATGGATTTCATGCCAAATAAACATGAAGAAAAGAGTGAGGCATGTTTATTAGCTATCGTAGAGTGCGGCTATTCGCGCATGGTGGGGCTAATATGTACAACTCACTTTAAGCATATTTTTCATTATCATAATGAAGATAAAAATAATAATCTCCTAGCATATAAGATTCAGAAGGACTTCTACTTTACCGAAGATGAGGGTGGAGTTTTATGCGACCTCTATTCAAACATTGAAAAATGTTTAAATATGTGGGTGCATTTTAAAAAATTGGTTAGACTTCCAAAAATCGTACTAGTTCAATAGTTTAAAAGAAATAGACAATTCTCTGTTGCTCGTGTTTTTCTTCCATATTTAAATGGCAAAAGGAATTCGTTTCATAAATGCGAGTTTTTGTTTTCATTAATTAATTCAAAGGTGATATATAAAAATTCGAAGATCGGCTGTACAATGCGGCTGGTTCAGCAAGTTATAATATTTGCTAATTTTTCAGTTTTGTGCAGTCAGGTATTAGTTTCTTTTATAATTATTTCTTTTTTAGAAAGCTAAGTTCAAATAATATTCCACAATAATTGATAGTTTTTGAAATTTAACTGTATAAAATATGAGGATCCCTGTCAGAAACTTAACCTCTCTAGTCAGTTTCTATTATTTTCGATTTAATATAGAGCTAATTTTTTTGCTTCCTAGGTAGATAGATTATAGTTTAATTATTTAATTTTTTTCTCTTTATTAACTGTCAAACTAATCTGAATTTCTTAATTAAACATCTTTCCGTACTTTATGATCAGAAAGTATACTTGAATAGTTAAGTAATAATTCTAAATAGAAGTTAAGTATTAAAGCATTGTTTTATTCATTCAAAACATTAAAATTGTTCACAATAGCTCCACTCTATGTAAAATCCATCTAAATTATTAGTTTATCACTGGGAAACCTGAAAAAATTGGCTAATGTCAACGTCTGATACATGGCCTTAATAAAAATACAATAAATGGTGAACAATGAAAAAAATTTTCTTTTGCTATATACACACACACACACACACACACACACACATACTGCCCTGCCATTTTAGGGACCTCCAATATAGGGGTCCCAGGAATTTTTTTGATGGGTGAGGGGTCCAAGGGGACGAGAAAGTTGAGCTCGGAGCTCAGTGGAGTTGCGCAAGTACCGTAGCAACAAAGTGCGCAGTAGTGGCGCAGTAGTCTACGCGGAGAATTCCATCGGTTCGCATCAGTTCATTTTCATTGTTTTGGTTATGCGATATGTATAATAATTCATAAATAATAACTAAATAAAACTTAACAGTAAAGTAAACGTTAAATTAAAATTATATCTAAAAAGCATTTTTCATTCGTGACAAAAATCAAACAGAAATAGTTCATACGGCCCTGATTTGTTAACGTTTAGAGACTTCCTGATTAAGGCCAAGGCCATTTAGGCCATCCCCGAAACCGGCCTTAAATCGGAAGCGCAGTGTATACGGGCAATTGTTTCTAACCTTTAGATTTAATGTCCTAGTTATTTATTAATGTCGGAGGATAGGATTAGGAATAATGAGCTATGAGATACATTTACTTGTGACGAAAACTAAGTCGGACAATAGCTTTTGTGCATAAAATTATATTACAGGCGATAAATTTGCCTCTGATACATGCGAAATGTCATTCTAACAGAGTGTCTATTTTACATTTTTAAACATTTTAAAATCTGTCATCTTTATATTTTATAATTTAAAAATCTGAGAATCATGTGATTTGTTTAAAAATTATTCTAGAAACTAATAAAATTTATAACAATCACGTAAAATATGTAGAAAAATTGCAATTGGTTCGTCAAGTTTGTCCTAATATTTACGTGTCGCTGGTGTAGCGGTAACATTTTCTACTTCGACACTGCCAAAAACGTTTACAAACGATTTTTTATGGAAAATGGAAACTTAATGTTTAAGCAAGAAGCTTATTTCATGCCTCTTTCTACTTCATAATACACTGAATAATAACTAAATAAAACTTAACAGTAAAGTAGACGTTCAATTAAACTTATATTTAAAAAATATTTTTCACTCGTGACAAAAATCAAACAG
>JBAGKK010000256.1:474431-488847 GCA_037177015.1 Euceroptres primus
CTGGGTCTGGTTTAGCTTTTCACGTCAAAGGGCTAGATCAAATAATTTCTGTACGGGTGTGTACCTGAGCAAATGCTTGCCTGGAAAACGACTGAAAAATTTTGTTTCTTTTTTGACATTTTTGGAAAAAAATAAATTACTGTGATTACGTGATTGATTAGACAATTTTAGAAATTCATGCAAAAGAGCGAGCGCGAAGCGCGAGAATCGTTATGAGAATGTGTTCCTTAAGGTCGATAAAACCTTAAGTAAGTTAATTGCCATCTGAATTTGAAATCAAAAACAAAGTTAACAATCTCTTTGAAAGTCCTGAGCGCTTTGAGAAAATTAAACATGATTTAATTTCTAAGGAATCAATCAAATGAGTCGCAAGCATAATTGCGAGCCCTAGGGACGCTCAAACTTACTTTAATAAGAGAGAAATTCAAGTATCATGCTGAAATTGCTGAAAATAATAAACAATATATTGAAGCATCAATTTCGGGTAAAAGTAAATCATGAGGAGTAAACTTGACTCTGCGCAAAGAATGACGAATATTCCGTGAGCCTGGAAGCGCGCTCAAACTAGCGAGCGAGGCGACTTTCGCGAGCTATAAGGACCTCGCGCGCAGCGCGAGGTTAAACGATAACGGAGCGCAAAGCGCGACGTTCAATAATATCGGAGCGCATGGCGCGACGATTAATAATATCGGAACGCGTAGCGCGACGATCAATAGCATCGGAGCGCGAAGCGCGCAATGAGAATGTGCCCGCACCCCCGAAGGGGGCCGGGCAGATTTTTTTAACAATATTTTTCAGGTTCAAAAAAGAAAAATACTTATCCTATCAAAAATGGTCAACAGAAAATTTGTAGATCTATTTAAGACCAATAATTTTTCCATTGAATTTTTTTCATATCTCACGTTTTTTGGCGGGAAAATGTGAATGTTTGATTTTTTAAAAAATTCAAAATATTGTTATGCTAATCTTGTAGAGATTTTAAAAAGCAATGTTTTCCTTCTCTTGACTTTTTTCATATTGTGCGTTGATTGGCTTAAAATCTTCATTTTCTTTTAATTTTTTGAATTTTAAAAATGCTATAGGTATGATAATTTTCATTTTATCGAAAAATGTCATAAGAATAAATTATTCTTTCTAAGTACTATGAATAACCGTACATAGAATTTGTAAATTGCAAAAATAAGTGGTCTCAAAAGTTTTCAAAATGCTGTAACTTTTTGAATTTTTATTCAAAATGGATCGCTAACGTACTTGACCTTCATTTTAGGACGCTAAAAGAGTGTACCAAAGGCCAATCTAATCTGTCGATTCTTTCGAAAGTTATCGTGCTAACAGAGAAAACTCTACAGACACACAGAGACAGCCAACAGGCAGACAGACACACAGACACATTCGCGAAAACCATTTGGTTGGGTTCAGGGGGTCTCAAAACGCGGACATCTGACAAAAACGAGGGGAGTCAAATTTTACACAAATCTAACACCTTCTCTGATGAGAATGTAAAAATGTTTAGTGCCATTTTTAACATTATTTACTTTCTCTTTATACAATTATGACTTTTAGTGTCACTAGGAATGAAGATATTTCAGAAGCGAATTCATTAAACCGAATCCATTTCAAATCAGGCAAGCAATGCAACTTCAAATCGCAGAATCGGTCGCCGATGAAATATGTTACTTTTCAAGGAAAATAAGGCGACACGTTTTTTTTTCATTTTGAAAAAATAAATTTTCGCGAAGTTATGAGTGTTTGAATTTTTAAGGCTGTTATTCAAATAAACACAATTTTGTTTTTAAAACCTGTGTAACTTTGGACCTAATTCAAATGTTTAGGGTTCCTTTCCAGTTTTTGGTATAGTTTGTGGTCCTTTTTTAAAATCCACAAGAAAATTTTAAAAATATTGAAAATTAACAAAACGGAGGCCGTTTTTTTAAAAATATTCAAAGTCGATTTTCTCAAAAATCCCACCTTTTTTTTAACTCAAATTTTTTTGCTGAATTGGTATTTATATGAGGAAGAAATCATGTAAGTTTAATGCGGGCTAAACCACTATTGTAGTCAGGAGAATTTTTTTTCAAGAAAAATTTTGTTTTAATTTTTTGCAAAATTTACATGTCCTGTAGGAAATATAAATTTTAAATTAAACAAAGTCAAGCTAGGAAATTAAGTACTGGTAATTTCTGACAAATGTCATGTGTGTGCAATTAAGTCATTGATACTTGTAATAATTTTTTGCGTGTATATCTTTCAATATTGCATACACATGGCGTTTGCCAGAAATTACTAAGACTTAATTTATCAGCTTGATTGTTTTTAATTTTAAATTTTTATTTCCTAGAGGACATGTGAATTTCACGAAAAATTAAAAAAAATTTTTTTTTGGAAAACAATTCTCCTGACTACAAAAGTGGTTTAACCCGCATTAAAGTTATATGATTTCTTCCTCATATGAATACCAATTCAGTAAAAAAATTTGAGCAAGGAAAAAGGTGAGGTTTTTGAGAAAATCGACTTTGAATATTTTTAGAAAATGGCCGCCATTTTGTTAATTTTCAATATTTTTGAAGTTTTCTTGTGGATTTTGAAAGAGGGTCACAAACTCTACCAGGAGCTAGAAACACAAGCTACCAGAAGCTGGAAAGGAAACCTAAACATCTGAATTAGGTCCAAAGTTACACAGATTTTGAAAACAAAATTGTGTTTTTTTTTTAAACAGCCTTAAAAATTTAGGTACTCCTAATTTAGCGAAAATTTTTTTTTTTCAAAATGGAAAAATACGTGTCGCCTTATTTTTTTTGAAAAGTAACATATTTTATCGGCGACCGATTTATCATCGATCCGAGCCTATTCGAGCGAGCAGTCTTCAGGACCGCGTATATAGTCTCTGAACGTACAAAAGTAAATGCGCAGAGAGTCTTGATGTAAACAACGTCTGGCGGCCCTGACTGCCCGAGCGATGTAGGCCGGTCAAGGGACGCTCGAGGGGGAGACAGAATCAGTGAAGCGTGAACGGTGCCATCGAGCTGTGTGTCGTCAATCCGGTGGTAAGTGTAAATAATGTTAAAAAACGGCATACAAAATTGTTTTATATAAAATTGTACAACTGCATTGAATTTGTCATAAATAATTAGAATAATTTTTTGCTAAATATTTTTTTGTAAATTCGCAAACAACAGATATATTTAGTGTTTAACCTTTAACCTCGATGAGGGAATGCAGGGTGTTATCGGATTGGATTACAATTTTTTATAGATTTTCTTTTTTTCTAAAAGGAACAAGAATTTCATTGCATTTTTAAAACATTGTCATTTCTAAGCCACCCTAAGCTATTCCTATTTTATAAATAATTTTTTAGTTTAAGGTATATTTAAATTTTAACTGATCGGAACGAGAGTTAGTAAGTATCTAATATTATGTCAAACTTTATGTATATCAAGTTAGGATCGGGCCTCCTAACTGTCCATTGGGGACCATATTCCAACCTGATATACAAACACAATATAGATAAATATACAGACATAAGCGTCAGCCTAGGAGACGCGATCGAATGAAGCACGAGCAGACACCGATTCCGGTTGAGAGGGATTCGATGGAGATGGATGGACCATCCCCAGGGACGGTAATAGTTTCTCCATGCGGTTCGTGGTGCCCCAGCCGGTGGCCTATATACCCCGAATATATATATACAATATCGTATACATGCATTTTATACATGCACCATGTGTGTACTCTTCATACGACTTTGCACACGGGCTCAGTGTCGCTAGTTTCGTATTATTCGATCCTTACAGTTGCATTGTTGCCTGTATTAGGATGAGCCCACTCGACTCAGAACACATGGCATCGAGGGATCAACTCGTACCACGTGACCAACAATTTTCTACTACTTTTTCTTCTGTCGAGGCTTCAATATGATAATGGATGTGAAATTGATCCAAATGTTCAGAAGAGAAGAGCGTATAATATTCAAAAAATAGGGTCCATTCAAATTTTTTTAAATTATAAGGTATCAACACTAAGGAGAGATTCCAAACATATTTTTGTCGAGGCGCATGAAAATACTCCAAAATTCACTTGTCATCATTTTAATTTGAACGAAATTCATGTTACCGAATAATCATTTGCCTTAATTTCTATTTATCCGAATTGACATTCGCCATAATTTATATTTTTTCGAATGTTCATTTGTCATAATTTTAATTTATCTGAATCGCCTTATGCTATAATTTCTATTTATCCGAATTATCATTCGTCATAATTTTTATTTTTTATAATTTTCGTTTCTCTTAATTTTCATTTTCTTGAATAGCCATTTGTCCTAATTTCCGATTGTCCTAATTTTCATTTATCCTAATTTTCGCTTGTCCGAATACCCATTTGTCATAATTTTAAATTATCCGAATCGCCATTTATCATAATTTTTATGTATTCAAATAACCATTTTTCATCATTTTAATTTGTCCTAATATTAATTTGTAATAATTTTCATTTATCCGAATTGACATTTGTCGCAATTTTTATTTGTCCCAATTTTCATTTGTCCTAATTTGCATTTGTCCGAATAGCCATTTTTCAGAATTTTTATTTATCCGACTCGCTATTCTCCATAATTTCTATTTATCCGAACCATCATTTGTCCTAATTTTCATTCTTCCTAATTTTTATTTGTCATAATTTTCATTTATCCGAATAGTCATTTTTCATAATTTTTATTTGTCTTATTTTTCATTTAACCTAATTTTCAGTTGCCCTAATAGCTATTTATCATAATTTTTATTTTGCCTAATTTACATTTGTCCTAAATGAAGCTTCGGCAGAAAGAACGTTGTATCAACACATATTTTGTATCCCTGGAGTTCTATATGAGTTTTTTAAAACTATTTTTCTATTCCGCGGAAGCGTTGCAATCGAAAATTCGAAAATTGAATTTGCAATGAAATGTCAAAATAATCGAGGTTATATACTGCGAAAATGTACTTTTCTAAGTCTAAAATTGAACTTTTGAACAGAGATAAGAAAAAGAAGATTAAAAAGTTTTAACGAGCTATGAATTATCGCAGAGTATTTATAATTAAGAAAGTTAAATTTATTAGAATGGCACGCAGGAAAGAATAAAAGGGCTAGAGAGGCTGGAGAAGCTTACGTCAGCTTAGTCAAAAGAAAATTGAAGTGCCAGCAGTAAAACGTCTAGAGCTGGTAATATCAAATATAATATTAAAAACAATAAAATAAATAAATGAGCGATAAATAATCATCAGAAATTGTACTAAAAAATACTGTTTCAATTATTTTTTCAAGAAAATTAAAATAAAACTTTAAATTATAATTACATGAATAATTAGGTGCTTTTTTAAAATTAAAAGACGAGAAATTATATTTCTATTTATTTTTTACAATTTGTAGATCCAAGTTTGTAAACGATGTTATTTATCTACAAGGTAATAGACTTGACTTTGAGATGAAATTAAACATTTTCGAAATTTTTTACAAGAAATCGTATTCTCATCAATCAAAGTATATCGTTAAAAACTGCATAACTGTCAATATAGAATAAAGGATTTTGAATCCCTCCGGCTAGGAACCATCAAATTTATAAATTTAAAATGTGCAAATTGAAAGTTCAAAAACTGTTTTCAAGATTATATGAAATCGAAATCTTTTAAACCTAATTATTTTTATTTTTATTAGTTGAAATTTGCCGAATTCAATTTTAACATTTTTTTCGACACTCTTAAGCGAATAAAAATTTTCTATTCTCAACCCCAAAAAATTCTAAATTAGATTTAGATATGTACACTTTTGAGGTTAATTGACATACATGCGAAGTAAATGGAAGTAAATAACCTCGACTATTTTGACATTTCATTGCGAATTCAATTTTCGAATTTTCGATCGCAGTGTTTCCGTGGGATAGAAAAAAAGTTTTAAAAAAAAATCATATAGAATTCCAAGGATACAAAATATGTGTTGATACAACGTTCTTTCTGCCAAGGCTTCAATTTCCATTTTATCCGAAAAGCTATTTGTCATAATTTTTATTTATCCGAATCGTCATTTGTGATATTATTTATGTATCCGAATTGATAATTGTCATAATTTATATTTATCCGAATCGTCATTTGTTATAATCTTCATTTGTCCGATTTACCAGGTGGCATAATTTAAAGAAATTATGGCACCTGGTAAATCGGACAAATTCTCACTTGTCCTAATTTCATTTGCTCGAAGAAACATTCGCCCTAACAATAATGGCGTGAAATTGAAATCCAACCAATCAGAATTTCAAAATCTAAATCATTATTTGTTATAATCTTCATTTGTCCGATTTATCAGGTGCCGTAATTTCTTTGTAACCGAATTCTCATTTGTCCTAAATTTCATTTGCTTGAAGGAATATTCACCCTTACAATAATGGCGCGAAATTCAAATTCAACTAATCAGAATTTCAAATTTGAATTTCGCGCCATTATTGAAAAGCGAATGTTCCTTCGAGCAAATGAAATTTAGGACAAATCAGAATTCGATTACAAAGAAATTATGGCGCCTGATAAATCGGACAAACGAAGATTATAACAAATGATGATTCGGATACATAGAAATGAGGAAAAATAACAATTTGGAAACATAAATAGTATGACAAATGACGATTTGGATAAATACAAATTAAAGGAAATAGCTTTTCAGACAAATGAAAATTAGAATAAACAAAAATTAAGACAAACAAAAATTAGAAAAAATAAAAATTATGACAAATGGCTATTAGGACAAATGAAAATTAGGACAAATAAAAATTATGGCAAATGACAATTCGGATAAATGGAAATTATGAAAAATGAAAATTAGGACAAATGACGATTCTGATAAATAGAAATTATGGCAAATAGCGAGTCGGATAAATAAAAATTATGACAAATGACTATTTGGACAGATTAAAATTAGAACAAACGAAAATTAGGACAAATGGCCATTCAAATAAATGAAAATTAAGAGAAACGAAAATTAGAACAAATAAAAATTATGATAAATGATAATTCGGATAAATAGAAATTATGGCATATGGAGAATCGGATAAATCAAAATTGTGCCAAATGAACATTCGGATAAATAGAAATGATGGCGAATGGCAATTTGGATAAAAATTATAGCAATTGATTATTCGGTAACATAAATTTCGATCAAATGAATATTATGACAAGTGAATTTTGGGGTATATTCATATGCCTCTTTAAATGTCAAAAGTATTGAAAATGATTCTAAAACTAGGGAAAAACATAATAACTATAAATTTGGACTCACCTATAAATTAATTTTCTGCGAACGCTTCTCTTGAAGAAACCACTGCAACCATTGCAGGCCAGAATTCCATAGTGTTTTCCAGAACTTGTGTCACCACAAACAACACAAATTAATCCAAGACTTCTGGGAGATTTGCTACCATGTTGAGAGTGTTGTTGTTGTTGGACTTGTTGCTGTTGCTGTTGTTGGTGTTGTTGAACCTGACCAAGAAGATGAGGATGTCCGTTTTCAAGAGCAGTCAGATAAGGGGACGTAGCAACTGGAAAATTGCTTGGCATCCCTCGACATAGAGGAACAGGACATTCTTGAATTGATCTAGATGCGTAAGGATCATGACTTGAAACTGATCCTGTTGCTCCCAGAGGACTATATCGTTCTGGAAGACCTGGAGAAATTACACTACTTTCACCAGAATCTGGAAAATATATTTATATTTCTCTATTAGATTAAAATTTCAAATTGATTTTGTAAATTTACAGTACTATTCAGAATTCTGGGTCCACCTGCTTTTGGGCAGTGAAGTTATCGAAATTATGAGTAAAATGAGCTCAGGATGAATTAATGTAAATTGTAAATACCATCTGAAATAATAAATTTCTGTACTCTTTTGAAGACCAAATTTTATCCTCTGGATTGATAATGTTAATATTGACTAAGTAACTCCCCAAAAGTAGGTGAACTCAATATTCTGAATGGCAGTGTATTTTTTCTTATATATAAAATTTCATCATAGGGTCAAAGGAAGAGTATCAAGAATTATTAATAAAACGCAAGTAAATTTCTGTTTCCGTTTATCTTGTTATGTTTAATTTAATATACAATCAATGTTTTCATACACTTCTTTCCTGTGCTTCATGATAAAAGACATGATTCACATTGCATTTTATCTTATGTGCAAATTATAACGATATTTATTCAATGCGAGTTAAAATTTATATGAATTCAATTACAAATATTGCCTTCACTTTGGAATAACAAAAAAATTATGTCTTTCAAAGTCAAATCTGTTTATTATCAATCCCTCCTTAAAAATTTCTGACAAAAAAAAGCAAAACAATTGCATTTTGTTTTCTTTTTAGAGAAAAACTGCAGAAAATAACACTGAATGCAGGTGCTATTTACATCGTGCGTAGACAGAAACATTTGCACAAATGTCGTGCAATATTATGAAAAAAAATATTTATTGAATGTGTGAAAGAGATATTGACATTTTTTCAGGTAAAAAGTCAACTTTCCTCACAGCTAAGTATTGATCTGGAAAAATTGGTTAATAAATGCTTCGTACATAGATATATTTCAAATAAATTATTATTTTTGTTCCAGTAAAGATCGTACATAGTTATATTTCGAATAAATTATTATTATTGTTCCAGTAAAGATTGTGTCACCTTAAACGAATTCTGATTAGAAATAACAATTATACAATTGAACAATAAAAACCGTATTTTTTACAATGCCCGGAAATTGGTTCAATTCTTCAAAGCAGTGACATCGCATTTAAACAAGGAAAAATCTATCTGCGAAAGTATCTGTCACTCATGACGCGTAGGATCAATTTCCAGCGAGTAAGACATTCCGTTTTTCATTCCATCGGCTCAAGAAGGTATTTGGAATGCAAACAATATTTACATGGGGAAATGAGTTTGGAAAAAGCTCAGAAAGTAGAAAGCGATACGGAATTACCCGAGTATTGCGCCACGAACCATAAATATGTATTTGTTCACGAAAAGGGAGCGGGACCAACTTGGGAAAAAAGAAGAATTGAAATATATGTATATATAAATAGTGTGAAAGAGTGAGATAAAATAAAGAGAGGAAAAGAGAAAAAGAGAGAAAGCAAGGGGCATCCCGTAGTCGGATCAAGAGGGGGAGATCGTGAGCGATCTGCACGCCCTACAAACATCTGGGAGTTGACGAAATGCGATTTCGTACTTGGGGGTCGTTGGCGAATCACTTTGGGACCTGCCACTTATTTTATTAGTCACGCTTTTCATTACAGCAGTGATTTGATGGAATTGTATTTATTGCAGCCACCCACCTCTAAAGGGGTCGACTCAAATAGTCTTCACCAGTTCACTCCACTCTCTATCTTTATACAATCAAAACCCAATTCGAACTCCATTTAAACTGCACCTTAGCCCTTCATTCACTTTCCTTAAAGAGAAGAATAAAAGATTTAATTCCAAGTAATCGCAAAAGAATAAATACTGTAATTTAAATACTCCTAATGAATAATTAGAAATATGTATGTATTATCACTGACTAATATTCTGCAAAGAAAGATCAAGTGACCTGACTTTTAGGCTGAACTTGGTTGAAATTCACTGCTCTTTAATTAAAATTTTTATTTCACTTAATAAAGTAAATGTCCCAGTAATCGTGACCTTAGTCCCAGTAATCGTTTCGCTGTCAATCTTATTTTTTAAGCATTTAATACTTGATTTTCATTGATTTTGATTATAAATAATGCTAAATCTCGTTATTTTTTGTTACTAAATACTTTTTTAAAGATCTTTTATAGGGCATTTCCATGAAAAATTGACAGATTTATGCGTGCGACACGTCACATTAATTCATATTTAAAAAACGCACTATTCTTGGAATTGGGATTTTTTCATATTATTCTTATGAATAGTGACCAGAAGCTTCCGAAACCTTTACTCTTTTTTTAGTCTTAACAAATAGTGCGTTTTTTCTATATGAATTAATGTGACGTGACGCGTCATTTTGTCCGCTTTTTCATGGAAATGCCCTATAATTATTTCTTTAGGTTATGTGCCAATTGCACGATTGCTGGGACCGGTACGATTACTGGGACTTACTTTACTCTATTGCCCTATACTTTACTCTAATACCTTACTCTATTATCTAATTTTTCGCCTGTTTTGTAAATATTAAATATTTTCTGAGATGCAAGTTTGGTTGTACGTTGAATATAAATTTAAAAGAAATAGGGGAAGATTTTTCTGAAAGTGGAGAACGATGTATATACATATACCGGTTTGATATCGAAATAAACGGGAGGATCGCTAATACGATAACGATTAACCGCACTGAGTAAACCGGATCGAGGGCGAGATAGAAAATGCAGACCCTTTGACCATTTCTCATCGCAATTTACCCGCCCTCCTCAACCCTGCGCTCTATCCTCCAATGATCCTATAATACTGGGCGCAGGTGGCGCCCGGAAGCCCGCACCATCCACCAGCATTGATATGCTAATGAAATTTGACGCCCTTACTTCGTCGAGCCCCGATCCATCCGTGGTGGATGTTCGCCTGGCAATTCGATGCATAATTTTTTTTCTCGTTTAACCCCCGCACTGCATTCCACGAAACGTGCCGGAGCGACTAGAATTTAATTACTCTAATGGTATAATATTGTTGCCACCATCGTCGCACACTATTTCAATAAAGCATGTATGTTTACGTGTGATGGCATGAAAAACGAGGGAATAAAGATGAAAAAAAAAAGGAGTCGAGTGAAAGTCGAGTCGAGATTTTTTATTCCCAAAAGGAAGGAAGAGGGCTTGATTAAATTATAGTATTTAATAAAATAAATATGGTATAATTTTTAATTTGCGATATGTAATTTCATCTTTAGATATATCTAATTTCTTATAAGTATTTGGTTACATTAATTGATATTATATTTCAATACAAAAGGATTAAATTTGGAAAATGTTGGTCCCATTTAATCAGATTTTTTTTTATATTCAAACAAAATTTGTTTAGATTAAAAATATAACTGAATTACTATGGGGTCAATAAACACATTTTTTTATTCAAATAATCATTTGAATAAAAAAATTGGTTTTAATTAAACTCTTTTCTGATCAACCAAATGTTTTTTAATATAAACAAATTTTCATATCGAATCAAGAAAAGGTGCTTAAAAACGATTTTTTAAACTTGCGAATAAGTTTCCTCTGAAGCTATGCGCTGATGCATTTCAATTGAAGAGTTTAAAATTCTAGAGTGCTGCATATAATTCAAAACGTGAAATTTGTAATGTCATTTAAACTGAAAAAGCATCAAAATAATTAAAAATTAAAAATATTTCTAAACTAAAAGTTGAAGTTATTAAGTACAACTTACAATTTAAATAACACGTACAATTTAAATAAAACATACAATTTGTAAAAGTACATAAATAAAACGTACATAAATAAAACGTACGTAAGGAAAATGTATAATTTAAATAAAACGTAAAATTTAAATAAAACGTGTGATTTAAATAAAAGGTACAATTCAAATAAAATGTACAATTTAAATGAAACATACAGTTGTGAGTTCATTTAAAAAAGGAGCGAGTAATATTTTTACAAATAATTTTCGATTTGATTCAAATATCATGAAGGCTCACCATGACGAATGCTCAAAGGACTGTTTGGACTTTGAGGATGCTCAGAGCTTGTTTCATTTTGCGACGGTCGATGCTGAATGCATGGATCGTCCGACGGTCCGACTGTCGTCGCTCCATTCATGTTTCCTCCTATTTTGGTGCCTTTACTTATCCTAAAACAATTTGAAAACAGTGCAAAAATTATTCTAAAGCTCAAATAAAAAAAAAAGAAAACTTAGATAATACTCTTAGAAAAAAAATTTGTTTACTACACGTGGATAAATCGATAAATTCAGTAAAATAAAAAAAATAACTTGTGACCATTTTAAAAAATTCAAAAAGAATCCTGCCAATACTTAAGTTTTATGCTTTTATAATTTTTTTTTTGGTGTCTTATAGAAGCTTCAAGTCAAAATCAATTGAAAATCACGAAATATTTCTTTAAAATTGTATCTCATATCTGATACTTACTGTTTATATTTTATCACTTACACAATAAATGTTAAATGAAAAGAGGAATCAAATGTGACAAAGTTTTCAAGGAGTAAAAACGAAAACCTCTTTAAATAAAGGTGGCATTTTGAGATAGCCAGTATTTCATATTTATTTTGTGATCTCAACTCCATTTTCATTAGCCTAAATATTATATTTCATTACACCTGAATATATAAAAATAAAATTTGTTTTTGGTCACATTGAATCAAGCAGAAACGAAATTTCAAGACTAACCCCTTAAAGCGCACACGTATCTCAGAATATCATAAAGTGCATATGGGGTATTTGAAGCCCCCACTTGAAAAATGCTTCCAGCAGTAAAAGCGAATGAAATTTCGACTTGGAAAAATCCCGGAGTACTCTTTTAGAGTTACTTTATGAAAAATAATTGTTACATTAGCCAAAAATTAGGTTTCTAGCTTTGGAAAAAATTATGAAGTTGAAATAATGAAAGAAATAACGATTTTACATAAAACATCATAACTTTTTTTATTTTCAATATTGTCGCCACAGGTGTTAATTTTGCCTACAAAAACGTGGCACACTTCTTAAAAACATGCTTGGGGTACCAGGAGACTCCCAGTGCGCTTTAAGGGTTAAAAAAATATTGTCCCCGAAGTTAAGTTCATTGACACTTTTTATTTCTTTGCTTGGTTTGCTCGAATTTCAAATACATAAATTGTAAACACTTGCCTGCACACAAAAGCCTGATTTATGAACGAAAGTAAAATTGAAGAATTTAATTCACATTCTGCAGCACCTTATTACTTTTAAAAAATTTACAATATATCGAATAAAACGAACTTTTCAAGTTTCAAGAGATCAACTACCATCCTTTAGTCAAGCATGTAAATAATTTCCAGATTCGAAGTAAAAGTTTGATCACTAATATCACTCCACCTTAATAATCCACAAAAATTTATTCTCTGAACTTATCATTTTTACCGTAAACTTCAACCCCTTGGAGATTTCATTCCCCAACCTTGTCACATTGTTCCACATTTTGAACACTTTGAAAACATTTTAAAAATAATGAAATAATAATAAAAGTTATTATTACCTACCAAATCAAGAAGAAATTAATAATTTCAACAGTAAAACCAACATCACTAGACACATTTTTTATTAGACATACTTAAGGCCAGTGGAGACGCTGGATTCGCACCAAAAATGAAACAAAACATTCCGCGCGAAAAGGATGAGATTTCGGATATCGTTTATTAGTAGATGACAGCCGATCTGTTCGCAAACGATGACTGTACCGACGGCAATGTGACGATAGAGACGTCTCGACGGGTAGCGTCGCGACGGTAGGCAACTGATTGGTCCGCGAGTACTTTTGAAGGCGGGATCAGGAGGCACCGCGGGAAAAACAAGAAAAACGGGATACCGAGGATTTAACCTATAGCCGCCACGTTTGACGTGCGGCGTCGAGGAGCGTCGCGGCGCTTGCGCGACTGAAATCGCCTGATGGCAAAACCCCTCACTCCCACCAGACGACGCTCCTTTTTACCCGCTACACACACCCTCGTAACACCATTATACGGTGTGCAATTGTTGATCGCTGCCTGCACCGACGTAGTGGTGCATGCCCTGGTTCCCCAGGTACTCTTGTGGTGGGGTTACGACGAGTGCTTCGTTCACCCATGCTTACCCGGGACTAAATATTCTATAGTCACAGAGCTGATAAACGACCTTTAATCAGAATGTTATACTTCTTTTTTATGCCTCTTTTATAGATCTATTTAAAAAATCACAAGTAGGATGCTGTTTGAAATCTCATGAGATATAAAAATGTCATGTGAGATTGCAAAAAAAATTGGAAAAACTGTTGCTATACAGTATTATAAAATAGCCTATATGGGTGAAAATAAAAAAGTTGTCAATATTCATCTAATAATTTTTGTTGTTTGGACGAGTAAGAATCATTCGTAATCGAAAAATGAATTTTCTGAATAGTATTAAAGTCTGGTTAGGCAATTTGCAGTTCATGTCTGAGTCCTCTTTTGCATTTGTTATATAATTAGTCTTTGTATGGGATGACTGTGTGAATTCCTAGTCAAAGAAAAATTTTTGTTGAAAAAATATTTTTAATTTGATTAAAGCACGTTTTTTCTGTTAGTATGCACCTCAAATATAACGAAAATAGTAGAGAACAAGATCAAGAGACGTAATTTCCGGAGTACTCTTTTAGAGTAACTTTGTGAAAAATAACACAGCCACACAAAAAAAAGTCTGGTACTTTTGACGAGACACATGTATTCCTATGTATTTTGAGACG
>JBAGKK010000261.1:64144-86472 GCA_037177015.1 Euceroptres primus
CACAAAAATTTACAGGATGTTACAATATAATTATGTAAAAGTTGTACATACAATCTTGCGTTAAAAATAAATAAATAAAGAAGAGAAAAATTAAAATTAGAATACGAAGAGGTAGATAAAATAATGGAAATAATTTTTTTTTTGGAAAGGTTTCTACCTTAACTGGTAGAAAGATAAATTAATAAGTTCGAGGAATCGTTAGCGGTATATGTACAGTTTTAAGTGAATGATGAAAAGTGATTTCGGTCATTTTGGCGGGCCTTACATGAATCAGGATGTGGCTTCTCCTCGGCCACCATCAGGGCTGCCCTCTCTGCTGGTGGTATGTGTCCCTCTAACGCATTCACACAGTTTAGCATGCTCCTGTAAAACACCACGCCACTTGTCCAAATATTCACTTCTGTAAACATGTCCACTTTCTTATCTCTCCCTCTTTTACTCTATTTCGGACGTTTTTCTCCATTTCAGATTCGCATCAAATTAATACCACATTCCTGACAATGTTCGGACTCCAATTAATCAAAATAAACCATTTACAAAAAAAATATGGATAATATTAGAGATACAAATGTGAGAACATTGAATCTTAATAATCGATACCATGATTTTCAGGTATTTTAGATATCAAAAGATATACTCTTATTCTCCTATATTATGTTTTGATGATATTAAGCATCGTTACCAATTTCCAATCAAAATTGATTAATTTTCGATTTGACTAATATATTTTTCTCTATCTCACTTTCAAATCTCCAAATCCGAACAGAAGTCATCTTCTTTTAACATGAGCTTTTCATAACAGTAAAAATAACAAACTGCACTCAGAGAAAACTTATTTTCAAGTTAAAAAATTGTTTTTAATCTCTTTTTCTTGATTGGATATGAAAACTTGTTTATATTTTTAAAAAACCTGTCTTTGATAAGAAAAAAGTTTGTTTGATTCAAACAAAATTTTTTACATTCTCATCACTATAAGAGTGTATTAGATTTGTGTAAAATTCCCCCCCCCCCCGCTTTTTTATTCAAATAAAATTTGTTTGAATCAAACAAACGGTGTTTGAACCCCATAGCCATGCAATTATATTTTTGATTTGAAAATTTTATTTGAATTTAAAAAATATTTTTCTGAATGTGAAAATAAATAGACTATTTTATTTGCTTGTAAAGTAAATTAAAGAAATTATACAGAAGGAAAAAAAACGTATATTTTCGAAGTAATATTCAAAAAAGCCTTCTCTCTCGCAGATTAATTCAAAATGCTAATAGATGATCATAATAGTTATCGGAGTGAAGCAGTTCATGTTCATAATAATTCTGCAATACGGTACTCATTGCATGCGCATATATAATTTGACACTCGCGGCATAAGACATTTTCAGGCATTTTATACATATTTCAACTGATACGATACGAGAGTAATAATGAGACACAAACGATAGGTAAGCATTCCTTTCGAACAGAATATATATTTTAGAAGAATTCATAGATGTATATGTACATATATGTATATTATCCGACAATATTTACACAAATCTGCTGACCTGTCCTTTTACAGCATTTAAACTAGCTATGCTCGCGTTTGTCGTTTGTAAAAGGTTTAGGCACGTTCTATCACTCATTGTCTAGTACCTTCGCGACTTTCATACTTTTCTCACAAAAACATCCAACAGAAGAAAAAACTATCCGTAAACTCCTGTTGATATATTCGGTTATAATTATTATCGTACATCAAATTCTTCGTGTTTAAATAAAAAAGAAGATGATAGGGATATATGACACTGTACCTAACACAGAAATGATGTTGAGCACCTCTCTAATTCCTGAACACTAACACCTCTGTCAGTTATGTACATTTTTTTTTAGTATATACGTTGCATTCCACGGCAGGTTTTACATGTTTGGTAATGGGTTACGTATTTTCTTCTGTTTTCTATAACTTTAAAGGCAATAATAAAATCAACAGTTTTGTGATCAGTAGAAATCCGAACCTATTTTTAATTTGAGTGCATTTCAAATCGTTTTTGGTTTAGAATGAGCAACAATGAAAGTGATATAAATGCCTCATCAAATATAAAATTTTTAACTCGTTGACTCTTCTGTATACAAAAATATTTTCAATTTAATAAAATTTCATCTGTTTGTTATAAGATAAAATGTTTTCGTCTTTACAGTTTTTATAAAATATTATGTGTGACCTTTTTGTTAAGGCTTAAATATATTCATCGCAAAATTTTTAAATCGTGCAATTTGCAAACGAAAAATTAAGTGGTTTGAAATGCACTGAAACTAAATAAGATTATCAGACAATAATAACTGATGGCTTGCACGAAACAATGTTGCTTTTTTTATCTTTTGAGACATCGAAAATAAAATTGTTAAAATAACGGTAACCTAATTGTACCTCCTGTGATAAACTGACGTGGAATAGCTCGTACGGAATAAAATGCATTTCACAGTTTCTAGGTCTTATTTTGGGAACATTTTACTAGTCTACATGTGTAGTAAACTTTGAGTTTAATGCATAAGAAACATTACCTATATTAATTCCACGATACGCGTTCAGAATAAGTTTTAGTTTGCGATTTGGCCATTGAACTAAAATACCAAAAGGAATTAGCTCTACATCATCGGTAAATGGAGCTTCGAATGAGGCAAAGAGAGAATCCTCATAAGGCTTTCACCTTTGTCTATAGATAATTCATTGAAATGTATTTCATTGGACAGTATATGATAATAAAGTCATGAATCCATGAATGGAGCTCGAGTTTATATAACAAGCGTAATTCTAGTCTATTTTAGAGAAAAGGACAAACTGGCCGAGTGGATTGTTAATTTCTCTAATATCCTTCAGTGGAATTTGGTTTTAGTTCAATGGTCTTCACTAATCGCATCATTCGATATCGGGGACTTTTAGTGAAGTTGAAATCTTATGCATTTAATTGACGACATTGTGTTTACAGCTCTACAATCGCCAGTGCCGGGACCAGGGAATCGATTTTACGACAGAAAATAAAATCCTTTATTCTTCTTTTAAAAGCTCATAAACAGTAATTTAAGAAATCTCTTCGGAAATGTTGCAAGAAATAGTTCTCCTCTCTGAATTCATGTGTTGTGAAACATTTTATGTCCAATTTATAGTCTCATTGTAAGTAAGGAATTGTTATTTTATATTTCTGGATCTTTTTGCAGCTAGAAAGAATTTTAAATCAAAAAGACAATTTCGTTTGGGAATAAATTATAAATTATTTAAAATCATCAAATCAGAAAATTACATTATGGACTTAAACACAATGTCATACTTAATAAATAATCCTGACATTTAATGAATCTATTTACAGAACCTTTCAACACAGATCATTGAATGTATCACAGTGGGCAACAAAACACGACATACTCGTTGCACTTTGTAACCTTTATAAACAATATTCAGTAAATTATACTAAAATGTATTACAATGGGTAAAAATTGTACATTTGTGACGTAACATGAAACCAATATGCAACGTAACATTGGTTTCTTTGCCCACTGGAATATTATTTATCTGTTAGCATTAAAATTGAATAAAATATAAAAGTTATACACACAGACTACTTTCAGAATCTACATTTTACGCGTACAAAGTTATATATGTGTACGTACATAAGATACAGTTTTGAAAAAAATTAATGTATAAACCATGCAAAACAGGGAAAAAGTACATTTTCTATGTGATATAACTCAAATTAAAAATGTTACATATTGATTAAAAATTTTATATCCAAAAGTTTTATAGTATAAAATTTAAATACTTTCTCAAGTTCTTGAAAACCGTATCATTTTGATTATAAACAGTTTCGCATGTTATAATTATTAATTTATGAAAATCTGGCACCGGCATTGACAATCAATTTAAAGCTAAGTCACATTTTTTTTACCGATTTACGTTTGTATTTCGTAAAAATATGTTATATTATTCATTAGACCTACATTGGAACGCTATTTACATTGATATCTTATCAAAATCTACCTGTGAGATTCATTTCGAAAACTACAAGCAAAGGGAAGTTAATTTTTAAAACTGAGCTGTATTCTGTGCATAAAAAAGTTAAATGGAAAAAACGATAATTATTTTATCATATATAAAGCGCATCAATTGTCACTCGAATCTGAGTTTCACGAAAGACATGATTATTACAATGGGTAAAATGGCAGTTTCTTTCAATCTCTTCATGCTAATTTCTTCCTTTCTTGAAAAAGGAGATTCAAATTAATTTAATGCCAATAAGTAATTCATGAAAAATTTCGCGCAACTGATTTATAATATTTCGCATTAAATAGCTAAGATTAAAATAATTTTTGCCCACCATAATTAATTATATTTATATTGATCACAACAGGCCTTGGCCACAAAGGGTAGAAAATATACCTGAATACTGCATACCTACACTGTTAGAAAATTTTTGAAATTTCAATTCCTTTTCAATTACTGTGATTGAAAATTCACCTTCTATGATTAAAAATTCATTTACTGTGGTTGAAATTTCAATTATTACGGTTGAAAATTCATTTACTTTTGGTTGAAAATTCAATTACTTTAATTGAAAATTCATTCATTTTGGTTGAAAATTCAATTACTTTTGGTTGAAAATTGATTTAGTTACGGTAATTGTATAAAATTTTAACTAAAGTACTTGAAGTTTTTTCTAACAGTGTAGTACATTTTTCACGAACAATGAAGGAAACATACTGAAGTGCTTGTCAAATACAAAATAATAATAAAAAATTAAAATATTTATTTCGCAATATGAAATATCAAGTTTTTTTTACGGTGATGCCGAAATATTCACGCACAGGCATGCATGCATGCATTTCACTCATACGCATCACCCACTAACCAGAGTCTGAGATCGTAGGCATACTGTATTTCGAACTATTGCTAAGTGTATAGTTATTATTTATTAACATACTTCGTTTTGATCTGAAGTACAACCAGAAACATTTCTCGTTCTTGTAATATGAAGTATCGCTTCAAAAAAATCCTGCTTTTTGAATGACTGTTTTTTAATAACACTTTTTGATGAAATGAAATAAAAACCTTTTTATTTTCAATAGAAATATTAAAGTGTTCATTACTTTCAAAGTTATGTAATTTTGTATAATGATATATTAATACAATTGAAGAAAACACTGTAATTTACACCATTTACGGAATGTCCTGAAGAAGAATTTATGAAATCAAAAAAATATATTATTAAGAAAACAACGTTCGAAGAGTAGGCTACACTTTGGAGCAGTACTGTATTCCAAGACCTGATAATTTTTTTTTCATTATTCACGTAAACTATTTTAGAAATGTTTTTAATCACTTTGAAAAAAATTGCAAGGTCTCAGAAAATTTCCAAACGAGATTTTATATCTTATCTGATTGTACATATAATACATTTGAGAAAAGTAATTGGTTAATTCTATAAAAGTATTGTTGACATGAATGAAATAAAATATTAATGTAATTGCAAATTTTGATTCTTCCAGGATACATTACAATATATATTATGACATAATTTATAAATTTCTATTTATTAAGAATATTATTTGATTGTTTGTATTGATTGTATCCTCTGCTTTATTAAAAAATAATAATTATAATTATAGAACTGTAATGCATCACAATATATGTATATTCTAATTCTACTTCTATTCAATACTTATAAAAGATCCAGAATGTTCCAGAATTTTTTTCTGAAATTGTAAAAAACTTGTACTATAATAACAAAATACTTAAAAGACAAAAACCTTTTGTTTTCAACAAAACTTTTAAGGAATTGACCCAGGCTTTTCTTGTTATGTTTGTGAGAGAAAGATAGTGAGAGGAGGTTAAGTCACATCAGTTTTTGATATTGAACTATTTATATTACTACGAATAGATAGTTAAATATAAAAGCCGTCAACTTTTTCTCTCTTATAGGTAATATTTGTAACCGATTCGATATTAATTTGTATTATTTTATTCATTATTCGACGCGCTGCTTAGGAATGAACGTCGGTATAAATTTTTCGCAGATAAAACTGTCCTAAGTTACGATTTATCGTTAGCTTGGGTATGGTTGGCAGTGTTGACGTCAGATAGGACGGTCTCCCTGCTAGAGTTAGTGGTGAGCTCTTCTTCCCTGCAATATAATAATGTTACTTGGCCATCACGCCTCCACTCATTTTTAGCGTCAATTTTCAAAGATAATCCTTTCTATATTTTCAAAAGTTTAAGAGCGCCAATTTAACTGACATATACATTTATAGTGTTTTGTGATAGCTCTCATTGTTGATAGTATTTTACTTCAATATAATTTATTTTCTGTGAATAAAACATAAAATGTGCAAAGTGGTATAAGGAAATGATATTTTTCAGCTACGTTTTTAATATTTACATTTAAATATCTATTACCTAATTATTGAACAATTACTGATAATATTGATTAATTATTCTTGATCTAAAGACTTGAGGAATTTTTTGTTTTTAGCTTTGATATTGTTTTTAAATACATATCCATTAACTTACACTCTTTTTTTGAATCAGTGAAATTTTCCATTACGTTAAAAATGATTATTTGAATAAACTTACTTGAAAATAAGAACAAATATTAAACAAATGTGCGTTAAAAAATTAATGCATATAATTTAATATAAACTGTTTTATAGTTTTATTTTTTCTCGTTACTTTTCAGTACTTTCTATTTAAAGTTTGATGCAAAAAATTTTTTCTAATGATTATAGTATATAGTTGAAAAAATCTCTTATTTGAAAAAAGATCATTTATTAAAAAAGCTCGTTGCTTACACTCGGTCTCACTTATTTTTAGCTACAATGTTTGTGAAAGTTGTAAATAATAGTGAGATGAACTAAATTAAATGAATAAATTAAAAAAGAAAGAAATGATTGTGTGTGTGTATGTGTTGGAATGTGCCCCAGTTAATGCACACTGTGGAATAAATAATTCAATATCTACTTTAACGTGCCCAAAGAGAAGTAATTTCTCCCTCGAAAATCTATTTGCAAATTCAATTTAAAAAACTAGCTGAACAATTGTCAACCTAGCCTTTTTCGTCCTCCCCAAATACGCCTCGAAAAAGCTTATAATACAGTCACCTGAATGTTTCGGCAAAACCTAACTAAAAGACAAACTCTAAGGAGCAGTCTATCTACGAAATTTTTTGTAATATTAATATAATTTAAACATACATTAGTATCAACGGATACCATAAAGATTAACTCCAACATAACATCATAGAAAGCAACAAGAAACGCATTCAAGATCTAAAAGTTTATACCTGTAACTTCTAATTTGTATAAACTATTGTAGCACGAGTAACAATTATTGGACGGTCATTAATTAAGCACTAGCATGCAGTCGCCAAGTGTGAATAACGATCTGGTCGAATTTCATCATTCTGAAGATTTTTTGATCGAAATTCATCTTTTCTTATGGAAACACTTATTGTATAGAACAAAACTGAGCATGCCTTTCGATTCGAAACTCCAAGGTATCAAACGATCGGGGCTTTTATGTTAAATTTAAAAATTTTGGTGGCAATTCATTTCGATATTGACAAGTCGCACATAATAGCCCTGAATTTTTAGAAACTGTGAAATGTATTTTGCTACAGCAGGAGAATCGTAAATCATGTTATTAGAGGTACACAGCATCAGAGTAAATATTCATGCATGTTTTCAGACCATAATTTGGTTTGTAGACTCGACTAATATGCAAAGAGGATTTCGGATCAACTCGAATACATGTATTTAGAACATGCTGAGTTATATTAATTCGATGCAAAAGCAGAGGTTCCCTAGCTTTAACTATGAAATATCTATTTTGACATCAGAAATTAATTTTCATACAATTTAAGGTAGAATATTGTTAATTAAAATAATGGATTATATTCAGTCTTAAATATTAGTCTGAATTAATGATATTGTATTAGTTAAGTTTTAGCTTTTGTTTTCATCCTGTTAAGGACAAAGAAAGTTTTTAAATATATAAAATGCTTATAAGTGTCACAAGAAATTCAAATCCAAACCTTGCATTATTATTGAATTATTATTTTCGGAAACTAAACAGACACTTGCTTCTAATGTCATGGAATTAGTACCGCTGCAATTCTGATAACTATAATTTAGCTGAAAAAGGAGAAGGATTATTTTCTAAGAATAAAAATTATAAAAGTACCAAGAAATTGTAAAACATTTTAGGTAAAGTAAATTAATAAATAATTATTCATTACTGACAAATATTCCATAGGAAAGAGTTTAAAGGTCATTTAAATAAAAATTTTACTTCTTAGTTTTACTCAATTGTTTAATAAATTATAAATTTATTATTATTTATCGTATTGTAGATTGATCATACATTTTTTTGGAGATGAGAATAATAATTTTGTATAATAGGAATTTACCTAGAGTAAAAAAGAACTTAAAAAATAATCCTTATTGCTATTGGATTAGTCAATGATTTAGAAAAACCTAGTCATGCAAAAGACGTATCAGAAAAATCGTATGCAACCGCTGCAAGACCATTTTAAAAACATATAAAATCTCTGTTGAACTTACCCATATAGTCTACTGTCCCGCAAACTGCTCCTATTTCAAAAAAATAGAAAATGGATGATTAATGTTCAAAAAAATGACGTCAACCAAATTCACAACTGAAAAAAATACTTACTAGAATAAAAGATGTAATGTAAACACAGGATAAGTAAAAAAGAAAACATAAGGTAACCAATCAATGACCATTTATTTGCAAATAATATTACATAAGAAATTATATATAATTAAATAACTTATAAATATCTAAAAACTTAACATGACAGAAATTCTGCAGCTAGTTTTGTATAGTTATTTATAAATGTATAACGATAATATTGTTTATAAAAACAAAGTAAAAGTAAAACACTTTTCATGGAAAGGAGTTTACATAAGTAGTAGTCTTTATAATGGATTTTACGAGCTTCTTCAGTAAATGTAACTTTTCTGAATATTATTTTATATGTATATAAGTGTCTTTTCTAGCATGAGATTTTTATATAAAATCCATTATAATGTAGACTTTTTGAGTAGAATAAAAATGTACACTCTAAATACTAAACTATTCTCTATTATCACCCTGTAAGAATTTAAATTCTATGGATGCTAACTATATGTTAGCATCACCTCAGCTATCAAATACTTAACAGTATTAATCTCCTTCAATTTTGTTGTTCGAGTATATCGATGGTTTCATTAAAATCCGATTTTCTTTGATGTAATATTATAGATATTACTTTGTTGTAAATTTAAAAGAAGATATATTTTCGTAAAATTATTTGTGCATTTCGAATATTCAAAATGGTTATTTCGATGGATCTTTCCTATAAATTCATCTACTAAAAATTACGTATATTTTGTTATAAACCTTAAAATTTGTGTACATTGCACTTTTGCTATGAAAAATTCCTTGTTTATATCATAAATTATCTACGTAAAAAAATCGTGTGCATAAATTAATTTAAAATTTAAGTACACATTTTAAGTTCTGGAATATATAGTCATTTTGGACGGTGAGATGTAGAAATAGATTCTTTATTTTAAAAGCGGATGTAATATATCTATAATCAAATTTGTAATATAAATCACAACAGTATATTGTAATACAGTAATGAAGATTAAAAATAGCATCGCTTCTTCAATCTGATTAGACATAATTGACACTTTTCCAATTATTTTACCTTAGATTATTTTATTATTATTTTACCTTGTAAATATAGAATTATCGATATTAAACTTTCTTTATAGTTTCAATTGATTTTAAATTGGAGCACAAAAAAGTGCAGTCTTGTGTGAAACTGTCAGTGCTTCGCAATTGTCATATTTTCACATTTTGTGAACACGTGCGTGATTGATTTCGTATAAAATGAGGACTTCTTTTCAATTCACCGTCCAATAGTTGAATAATCAACGAGCCTAGCAATATAATTAAACATAAATTATAATCTGAGTTGCTACTGTATGAAAATTTATGAAAAAGAAGAGGTATACAAGGTAATCAGCTTCACTTTTTACAAAAAGTCTAAAATAAAGAATTCGCTTTTTTTTATCGCAACAAAAAATTCCATGAAGCAGATAAAATAAATATTGATTTAAAAAAAACATATCTTCAAGTATAGTACAACAACGAAATTTATATATTATGTATCAATTTTAATTTTGATTTCAGTTTAACAATGCAACATGAAATTGTTAAAGATATTTTGATTTTTTGACGTTTTTCGTTATTACCACCTTCAAAGAATTTTTTATTTGCATGCGTGCTGTATTTTCAATATCATTACAAGTACTTTATTTTTCTTTATGATCCTGCACAGCAAGGAAATTTTATAGAATGTAAAACACGACTCTCGCATCATAGGCAGTATATCTTAATTTGTCAGTATTTATGAGTAAAAGCTGATGTTCACAAACCTCATCATTTTGAAATATCATTATTATATTGATTTTTAAGTCAGTATATTTCCATAAAATGATTATATATTATTCTGAACATTAAATTTAAGTAATTTCTCTAAACTTCTCAATTAAAATTTACTTAGGTAAAAACAATTATACATTTTTGTATTAAAAATAACTAATTGAAGGTATTAGAATTTTAGTGATTTGAAAATCTGTGTTCCCTCCAAAGATCACATTATTCGAAAAGATGATTTTCTACCTACTTTTGAATATTTTTAGAATATCCAAAATAATATTTTTAATAATATAATTTTATTTTAAGGATTTTTATTTTAATTTTAATACTGATGCAATTCTTTAATCGTAAATATATCATTAGATTCGATAAAATTGGACGGCATTTCTGCATTTTATTAAATAATGTTTTTTGAGCAAGGAAAGTATATTTTAGACTTACAGGACTGAAAATTGAAGCTAACTTAGTAAATTCGCTTTACATCATTTCCTCATTGTACAAATATTTTTCTTCAGACAATTATTGGGTTTTAAAAAAATCTTGTGCTCCGGGCAGTTTGAAATGTATATGGCTAAGTTAAAAAGAATATAAAATTGTCTATAAGAGTATTTCGATTTTCAATTTTTGATTTCAGAAATTACAAAAAATTTATATCCAAAATTTATGTAAATATAAACGTTTTGATTAGTTTTTAAAATTATTTTGTTAATAACTTGGCTTTCACAGTTGGAAATAAATTAAAACTTGTTTCCTCATTTGAAATACGCACAGAAAAATGTTTGGTTATTCTAACCAAAATTTATAAAAATAACCAGAAAATTTATTTAGTGTAACCAAAATTCTGATTAAGACAACCGGAAAGGAATTTTAAGTAGCTCCTAACTAGAATTCTGGTCAGAATAACCGGATATTTTTCTGAGTTTATGAATAATATGTATATTACATACGAAGTGAATTTTTCATTCAATATAAATTTTATATTTCCAACTGCTCGTCATTATTTTTGTTCTCCTCACTAAGAAATTTATATGAGAAATAAATTTTGCGCTTTATCGCAATATTTGATCTGAGAGCAAAATTTTTCCATACGCTCTCCACATAGTTTTTTCTCACCTACTGTTTGAATAGTTGTGAAATACATTGCATTAGGTTGTGAATTTAAGGGATCACTGCCTTGTTGCTGTACGAATTAGGAGTATATTTGATTGTGAGTTCTTTTTTTGTAGCATACCTGCCATTATTGTGCCTGAATAACGCTAGAATTTCTTCGAAGGTCTTATTCTTGGTTTCAGGGACCTTCTTGTACGTGAAGATCCAAAAGATGGCTAGGAATGCACTGAATGGCAGGAACGTGTAGTTTTCGAGGGCACTCTGTAAAAAAATAGTAATTCGTTACAAAAAAGTATCCTTCTGGTTCTTGACTATTATTTAATGAATTCTTAGGAAAAAAATTTTGAAACACTCTTGAAACAATTCTTGAAACATTCTTTGAAGTTTTCTTGAGTTGCTTCTTAATTTATCCGAATTTTGGTAGAGAAATTTTTTGATTGCCTTTCAAAGATTAAAAACAGATTCAATGGTAAAGAAATTGTTCCAAAAGGATGAAATGATGCAAGATTTGTACCTTCATCTTTAGAAAACCGATTCCAACCACGAAATTAGCCATCCAATTGACGAGTACAGCAATAGACATGGCAGCAGGCCTAGGTCCTTGGGAGAAGAGTTCTGCTGTTATCATCCAAGGAATGGATCCAGGCCCCACGGCGAAGAACACTACAAAACTGAGTGTTGACACCACCGAAAGATAGGACATCCAGTCAATCATTTCCTGCACGTAACCAAAAAACTCCTATCAGGCGGTAGAATCAAGTTCTTCTTTCCTGAGCAGCTGGAGGAGCTTCAGGATGAACTCAAGAAAATAACTTAGTTTTAAAAAATAAACAAAGTATTTCACACAAATCCACATGCAGCATGCAGCTCAATCCTGTGTAAGGTGAAAAAGTGTAAGTGAAAAACAGCGTACATTACAGCAATGTGCATCGTTGTATCATACTTAACTCGCTGTTCATAAGCGGTGAAACGCTGAATATCTTCAAAGAAAATCTTAACATAAATTGTAGAGTCCCCTTTTTTACTTTCTATCAGTTCTTTTTTCATTTTCTCATCCGTTTGATAAAGGAAAGGTAGAAATTGACAATTAAGGAAATAGACTACATTTTTCTTCAAGTTTCGCAAACGAATGGTTTTAAACATTTTATATCTGATGTAAAGACATATCTTTGCTCCTGAAATAACCTTTTCAAGAAGGTATACCACTATGAAATTGGATAAGGCCTTTGAAACTAGAAAACGCAACATTCCATTTCACGAAAAATTCCTTTGAGGATTGTGTGATCCTACTTATTGCCGTGAACACGTTCCTCGCAACCCATTTAAACCCCTTATGGCCTTTTCCACTTTCGAGTTCTGACATTTGAGAGCACCTTGAATTTTTCAGATTACGCTTCTTAATGTCACACTAAAAAAAATCCCTATATTCTGTGGTTATTATTTTAAGTATACTAAGTATTATTTTAAGTGTACTAGGTATTATATTAAGTATACTTAAAATAATGTGAATTTTAGAAAATATTCCATAAATACATTAAACTTAACTAAAAGTAGTGGAATATTGAAAGTCTCTCGAAAAATTCTTAAATTTTTTTTTAATATTCCAACTTTTAACTTTGATACTTTACTGTTTAAAACTTTGATATCCTTTCTTGAGGAATCAGGAAAGTAGAACTTAACAGTTTAGGATTAGGTTAAATAAAATGAAGCAAAGTTCCTCAGTTTTATGAAAGTTTGTAGAACTTTGATTTACCTTTAATTACGAGACTAATTTAGAACGCTTAAATTTTCATTTCAGGTTTTAATATTGCAGGCCATTGAATTCGGAACAAGATTTCGTGTTAATTCTTCATAAATTCTGATACACAGCACCTATTTTAAATAACTATGTTTATTGCTACCCAAAAGGGGAAAAGTTCAAATTAGTATCATCAGATTTATAAACAACTCTACCAAAAAATCAATTTATGTCTTGTGACTTTAATTTCAAGGCGTGAAACCATACTGTTAAGTTCATACAAAGATGCAATTTAAGATTTTATCGCGATTCGAAAAGTGTTTCATTTTTATAATTAGGGATTCATTATTATCGCGACCTAAATATGGCGCACAATCAAGTGTGAATGAAATCCTGTAACAGGTTTGAGCTAAATTGAACGTAAGTTGATAATAACGGATGTCAGATAATTATCTCCTCCAGACAGTCACGAAAGAGGTCAAAGATGATAGGAGGAAGAGGAATGGGATAAGAAAAGAAAAAATCAAAGATTCAGAAAATTATAATAATTAAAGTGCGTGCGAAGCATTGTGCGTCGATTACTTAAATATACATATATATTTACCAAAGAATTATTTGGTACTAAGAATTATCATGGTATTAGTTATAGTTTGAAATCACCAACGTGGTTAAAAAGGGTAGCTTTAGTTCTAAAATTTGAACTTAAAAAACTAGTCTTTATCTAAATGATTCCAAAATAATATTACAATGAAAAAGAAGATCCGTGTATTAGGTGTGTAAGTGATATTTAATTGCATTAAATGGGTATTTAAATGATATGTAATTGCATTAAATGTTGCATGGCACCTCACAAAGTGAGGTGCCATGTTAAAGATTCAGTTAAAGATGTAAGCGCTGATAAATTAATTTAACAGAAAAAAATAGGTTTCATGCGGATGTAGGAATACTTAATATTAGATGAATGATAAGGAGGCAATTAAAATGAGATCTTGATGAATAAATATATTAAATTACAGCAGTGATAGTCTCACTCTCGGTGCAGTGCCGTTCTCCTGCTGTGAACAAAGTGTTAGACCACGCACCAATTTGTGCATGTACAGCAGACAAAATTAATGTCCTTTTAATAAAAAATAACAAAGACAGTAACTTCTTCTACTGTATATTTTTATATATACTGATCTATAGTGCAAAAGCACAAGTGAACTCATATGTACAACCCCCAGGGTGTCATTTCACAACTGCTTATTGCAAATGTTGCAAAACTTTGGCAATCCTTTCCAGGGAAATACATTTTTCTCCTCCCTGAGGAAAGATTTCCAGAGTTCGACTTGGCAGTTGTGAAATTACTTTTTATGAGTTTAGTGGCTTATTTGCTAACTTCTAGAGAAGGATGCTCGTTTTTTTTCAAACTGTTGTTGCATCACAGCTTCAATTTCATTGAAATTGAAGCTCTTTTTATTGTATTTTTCATTGTTTGTTGCAATTTCAGGGATCATAGTCAGTCCTCTATTCCCCTTTTTCCCTAGTTTTCCCCTATTTTTCTCAAGATCCCTTAAAATCTCTATTTTTGAAAATATCCCCCCCTCTGTTGCCCTTTTTTACTCAAAGTTCTGATTAATTTTCCAAGCATTATCATAAATAGAAACTTATGACATTAAAAAACGCGTGACACAATATTAAAACTTTAGAGATTCAGAGTCTTCTAGAAACTTCAAAACTTTTCCCAAATTGCCGGACTCTTTCAATGACTTTCAAATTTTACCATAATTAAATATTTTAAACTTTTCCAAAACCGTCTAATATCATCTGGGTTTTCTAGAATATATTCTAGAATCTTTATTTTTGGGTCCTATAATCTTATAAAATCTTAAAGAATCTCCCAAAACTCTTCAATATTTTAAAAAATATACTAGACTGTTCCAGAATCTCTTAGAACCCTTTTAAAATTTGAAAATTCTCAAGAATCTTCTAGACATTTTTTAAAAAAATCTTCCTAACATTCTCTAAACTTTTCGAAACTCTTCAAAAAAAAGTATGGAAGAGACTAAAAGTTATTAGAAGTTTAGGGCAGAATTCAAAAGATTTTTGAGGATTCTAAAAGATTCTGAAACAGTCTGGAATATTTAAAAAAATCCTGATACATAGATTTTGGGGTGTTGTTAAATATTTTAAAACTCTGCAGAAGTCTGCATATCTCTGTAAGAGGTTTAAAAAATCCTGGGAAATTGTAGAAAATGCCTAATTATAATTGAGGCCATTAATGGAAAAAGGGCCCATAACCCTAGGCTATGGACCCTTTTTCCATCAATGGCCTCAATTGTTATTATTATTTATCAGCATTTGGAACTCGAAAGTTCATTGCCTCATCTACCCGAGACCGCCACGCGTCTCTATCCTGTGCATCATCCATCCACTCATTATAATCATAGGTCTCAATTGTTACAACGATTAAAAGTTGAAATTTACGTTTTGCGCTCTCTAAGTTAAAACTTAATTTTCAATTTTCTCGGAACTGGCCGATTTTTTTCGAACAAACTTTTTTTCGTTGAATTCGTCCATTCAATTATTATAAATAAAATTCTCAGTTTTTGTTTAAATTGCGAATTCTTTTTACAATTAACGTTCAAAGTCGATGCAGACGTGCAATATAACATCGGAACGTCACCTTCTTCATTAATTTTCTCGAAACTACATGTTTTTTCATTTTTTTCTTAAATACTCTTGTTGATTTTTTAAAACACGTTTTTATTCTCTCCTGTAAAAATTCGAAAATGTCGGTTGACCCCTTTTGCATTGCCACCCTTCAAAATTTATTAACTTTTATTGACTCCTTTAGTATTTTTAAAAGAAACAAATTTCCCTCTTTGCCCCCCTTTTTCGAAATAAATCCCTTATTTTCCCTAAAATAAAAACTTCTGAACCGCTGTGATCGCTGCAATTGTCATTTATACATTTTTATATTATACAGAAGGTGGAAGTAAAATTGATTTCCATTGATGGCTTAACCTGAACGAGAAGCCGTATCTATGAGTTGTACCTATTCTATGGAAGGATATTGTTTTAAAGTTTCAACTCACCTTTATGAGGAAGGAGATAGTGATGAATATGGAAAAGATAAACATGCCGCCGAGACCGTACAGATGTAAAGTTCGCCTTCCTGTCCTGTCCATGAGGAAAATGGAAACGATCGTCATGACAACCATAATTGATCCTATACCGATGTTCGCAAACTTGGCACTCTCTTCCGTTAAGCCCGAGCTTATAAACAAACTCGTTGAATAGTAAAACACCTTGAAGAGAAAATAACAATGCATATTCAATACTTACTAAATGGCATTCGTTAGTTCTCAATTTCGATATTTTTTAAAACTGTTTGAATTGTTTATCAGCTTAAAGTAATCGCATTTCTGTGATTACTTACAGCATTAATCCCCGAAAGTTGTTGCGAAAGCTGCATCACAACTCCAATGACAAGAGGCGCCCTTAAAGTTGGGCTGCATATTAACTCTGTCATTGAAATGGTAGACTCTGCTTGTTGAGCTCTTTCTTCCGCTCTCATTTCTTCAATATCTTCTTCTACTTGATTACTCGCTCGTAATCTCCTCAAGGCTTTTCGTGCCTCTTCTTCCCATTGCTTGGTAATAAGTAAATATCTGAAAATACATTAGACAGTATACCAATTCCTGATTCTCAAACACCAGTACCGAATTATTTGGATAATTCTTGAAGACTGTGAATTCTACTATTGTGAATATCTAATGTTGAGCAATCAGATAGTAACTTTGAAGAATTAAAAAATGATAGTGCTGTGTGGATGGAAAACTGGTAGTACAAATCCTAAACTTGGGGTTGCTAAAGTTGGTATGAACTACTTACAACTGTTTCTTTTGGAGTACTGAAAAGTGTAGTAATGTTTAAGAGGTGATGGGTTATTAGGGAAAGTCATACCTTGGAGATTCTGGGCAAATTGGCAGAAGTAGTAGCTGTAAAATGGCAGGGCAAACAGCCAGTCCTAAGAGAACAGGCCAGCCATCATTTGTACCAAGGATTTGTTCGATACCCAACACCTGGGAGACTAGGAGGCCCACCGTAACAGCGAGCTGGTTCACCGTGCCTAGGCCGCCTCTTAGGTTCAATGGTGCTATCTCCGATATGTACATTGGAACCAATGACGTGTTTAAACCACAATTCACACCTATGATAAACCGTCCAAAGAACAGCATCTCATACGAATGAGCAATTTTTGTGAAGCCCATGAGGCATGCCCCCACGACGCCCAGCACGTTGTTTAGCAATAAGCCTCCTTTTCTGCAAAACAAAAAGAAAATATTTCAATCCTCCATTAGGAAATCTCACTTATTTCGACAGATTCTGATTAATTTTAGGCACTATTCCAGCTAAGCTTAAAACAAAAATACGCTGAAAAAATGGTTAGTTGGGCCAACTGCTTAGATGGTACTGCTATTTTATTAGTTGCTGGTACTAATTGAATATTCACTGCAACTAATAAAATTGTTGTACAACATCTTACAAACTAAATAGTTGGCCCAACCAACCATTTTTTTGGTGAGTTTCACTTTTCAGTTGAAATCCATAAAAATCTCGATTTGGGTTTCGATCCTGACTACTGCTCTGAAACTTAGTTTCACTCAAATGCACATTAATATATGAAAATTAAGACTACGTAGGATAAAGACCCCAATAGTGAGCCACCCCTCAATAGTGAGCCACACACTCTGCTTGTCGCACGAGAAAAGTAAATACGAACAGATATATTAAAGTTATCTGTGACATAAACTTCCTTGATATGTAAACTTTAGTATTCTAACAATAAACAGCGGACAGTTGCAATGTGTAATTCACAATTTAATTGAATAGATGTGCAATTTAACTGATTTTAGTAGCCATGACACTTATCGTAAAATTTGGCTAACTGTCGGACCAGCAGAAAAATTGTAATTATTTCCTTCAATGTGTACCTGCTTGTCTGAATCCAAGCATTTTCACTATATGGAGTCTTATTTCTCAAATGTCCCAACCCGAAAATGGGATATGTCAGATCGTTCTCAAACTTAGGCTAAGTGCTGTCCGACAAAGATAGTAATTTTACCAAAAAATATTTTCCTGTTTTGTCAAAAAGTAGCCGAGTTAGAGGGGGTGAAATTTTAAAGTTTTTGGTGGATAATCTCTGCTGCGAGAATATTTGCTCGCAGCAAATAATTAAATAATAAGTTAAATTTAAAAAAAATTTAACCTGTGCGTTTTCAATAGATTTTTTCATGACCTTTCCATTGCTTATAAGTATTTTTTTGAAAATTTCAAAATTTGGCCTAAATTTATCATAATCAGAAATAAAATCGATTTTTTTTAATATGGGTAGTTATGATTTCTTAAAAAATATTTCAGGAAGAAAGCTGAAGTTTTTAACAATTATATCCTTGAAAAGCAAAAAGGTCTTTTATGTTGTTTTCGAGAAACTGAATTTTGAGTAACCTGATTTTTTCAAAAAATTTTTCCTGTGAACGCAAACATGACGGCAAATTTTTCGCACGTACAGTTTTTGATAATAAACAATAATATAAAAATAAATATTCAAAAAAAATTTTTGTTGGTTTTAGAATTTTTTAAAAATTGGACAAAAAATAAATTTTTTGAATTTGGTTAATTGCACGTTTTGAATGTGCAAAAGACATTTATATTTATTATATTATTCATATTACATGTGAATTGCACATTAAAAGTGCGCAGTTAACCAAACCTTTTTTGCCAATTTTCAAAAAATTCTAAAATCAACAAAAATTTTTTTTTTGAATATCTATTTTTATATTATTGTTTACTATCAAAAACTGTACCTTCAAAAAATTTTCCATAATTTTTGCGCCCATAGGAAATTTTGTTTGAAAACACCAGGTTATTCGAAATTCAGTTTCTTGAAAAGAAGAAAAAGTTCTTTTTGTTTTTCAAGGATTTTATAGTAAAAAATGCTAGTGTTCTTGTTGAAGTAGATTATACAAATTTTAAGCAAAGTGCACTGAATTCCGCCATTTTTGCTCCTTGAAAATTATATTATCATTAATCTGTATAAAAATTTTCAGAAGGGATAAAATAAACTATACCGAGTTGTCGCAGAATAACTAAGCAAAACTGAATTCAGCTGTACCTTATTGTTGCTAGAATCTACTACTATCTAATATAATATATATTAAATATTATTTAAATTGTATGTATAACGTATATTTATTAACATAGTTTTAAATTCAAGTTTGATATTTTAAATTAAGTGGTGTACGAACCTCCCAAATCTGTTAGCAATTGTCCCCCCACTAAAGCCTCCGAGCATACCACCAATGGCAAATATACTGACTGCCACCGAATACAGGATGTTGACAGTACTGTCAGACATGTCTTCTCCATACCTAGCCTTATATACATCTTTCATGAAACTCTCAATATTCTGCAACAAAAAAAAATCATCCATTTACATTTGTCAATATTATTTTATTTTACGAAGGTTTTTAGCAGAAATTTTTATATTACGTTAATAAAGGGATAATCTGAATATGTATATTATACATTATACAATGCCATTATTATTAAATATTATGCATATTACATAATATGCATAAAAGTATACATTATACTTACCTTCTCAGGTGAATTAATGATTCCAGTATTGTACCCAAACTGCAGCATTCCAAGCACCGCTGCCAGTATTGCATACGACAGGAAAAACGTCAACCCCTAGAATATAAAATTTAGTTTCCATTACAAAATATATTCTGAATGATTTGTTATTCTCAGATAACAAACTATTTTAAAGGCATTTGATACGTGTAAACTTCACAAATTACCGACCGTGCATGTATTTTTTGCCACATTTTTATAATTAGGGAAATGCAATTATCACGCTGAAATTTTGGAAAATGATAAAGAATATATTGAGACGTCGATGTCTAGTGTGTTTCAGATATTATTTTGAAAAAAAGAAATTTTCAAAAATAATTTTTTTTTAAATAAAAATTTTAACGCTCCAAACATCGATGCCTCAATATATTCTTTATAATTTCCCAAAATTTCAGCGCGATAATTCCATTTCCCTAATTATAAACAGGCAGAAAAAATACATGGACAGTCGGCAATTTGTGACGTTTACACGTATCATATGGCCTAATGAAAAATAATGCTTATTTACACTGTTAGAAAATTTTTAAAATTTCAACCACTTTTCATTTGCAGTGATTGAAAATTAATTTACTGTGGCTGAAAATTATTTATTGTGATTAAAAATTCATTTACTTTTGGTTGAAAATTTATTTATTTTAATTGAAAATTTATTCATTTTGGTTAAAAATTCATTTATATTTAGTTGAAAATTGATTGAGCATTCAATATTCAGATTCAGAAGAATAAATGTAATATTGGTATCTAATAGTGCCCACTTTTCATCGTCCCCCTTTAACCAAATACAGATTCAAATTTGTTAATAAGCATAAAAGCAATTCATTGCTTTCTGTCATTGGTTTCTGACACTTTATATACCTATAACGTAAATAAACCTCTTGAATAAATTATATTTTGTAAGCAATAGTAACTAAAATATATTTAAATAATTCTAATACCTTCTAATATAATGAAAGTTTAAAAACTTGGAAAATTTTACAAATCACAAAGTTTTTCCAATAAATAATATTGCCTAATAAATTACTATCACATAAAAAATGTAATTTCTTCATAGAATCATTTAAATTATAGGTATATGAAGTTTGATCGTTTATTTATGAAGTGTCAGAAATCAATGAATTTTCATTTATGCACGCGTTAAAAAATTTGAATCTGTATTTAATTAAAAGAGAACGATGGAAAGTGGGTACTGTACACCAATATTACATTTATCCTTGTATTAAATAACAGTAATTTTTATTAAAAATGGTTTGTAACAATTTCTTTACTTTTAAAATACAAAGTGACTTATTTTTTAATGTATGTTATGGCAATTTACTTTGCAAATTATCAATATAATTTGCAGACGTATAACATTTAACATGAAATTTTGCTCACGATACATTTTTCTCTTTTCTTGTTGCAGTTTTTTTATATTTTGATAACAATGCATAACTACGAAAATCAATAAGCAGTACTATTTACATCATCAAAAGGCTACTTTTATTTTCTTTGTTTATTGTACATTTCTTTTACATCATGAATGGTGGATAACTGTTTCTTTAATAATTTTCCTTAGTAACAGACGGGGTCTTTCAATGATAGAAATCACTGTGTCGCCGCTTAAGAGTAGGTCAGTAGAAAACGCAACGCAATCTTTTTCTAACTCTCATTCTTTAGAGATTATCTGCTATGCATCATTAACGAAAACCTCGAGAATTTGTTTGTTATTCATGTTAAATGTTATTGTAAATTTTACACTCAATGTTAAAAAAATACTCTATTATATTTTTCTTGTGTTTGATTATTACGTTAAATAATAATTGTTCATTCTGAAATATAAATCCCCACCATACACACATTTTAAGTACTTTAAGAATCAAAATGTCTAACTTATAATTGTAAGACAACAACCTGAAAATTATTAAATATACACATATAAATCATAGAAATACTGATCAGTAGGTAAAGACAATTTTGGTCAGACTGTGTATCAGACAGCATTTCTTTACTAGTACTAGTATGATAGTCCAGTGCATTTAGTAATCGACCCAAAAATTTTGGGTACATTTTTTCTTTTTATGCTCGTTCGAAAAGGGCTTCAATGGACACCTTAACCTTAGATTTGCGCATTGTTCAAGTTGACTCTTTCGCCGCCATCTTGGATAAGATTTTTTTTTTATCGCTCATATCTCGCCTTCTTATCATCACACAGCAATCGAACCGTGACCGCTGGATTCGTCATGATTTTCTCTTGGATTAAGTTCATATGAACTTTTACTCTCTGATTCACTGGAAAAAAGTTATAAGCGTCCGAAGTTGAAAGTTCTCCGCCCAAAGTACTTTCGC
>JBAGKK010000261.1:91665-107383 GCA_037177015.1 Euceroptres primus
TACAAAAGTAAATGCGCAAAGAGTCGCGATGTAAACAACTTCTGGCGGCCCTGACTGTTCGAGCGATGACCTTCAGTGTCGCCCGTCAAGGGACGCTCAGGGGGGGGGCAGAATCAGTAAAGCGAAAACGACCATGAAACCGGCCCGAAATCCAGCGATGAGTGTGTAAGAGTCCTCGAAATCGGGCAGCGCAACTTTGAGCATGGATTGCCGGGCGAGGAATTGACAGATCGAGATCAATTTTTTTTCAAAATGTGAAATTAAGTCTACTTCAAATGTATCATGTGTATGTAAGGTCTCAGGTGCACTGGAAAAAAACTACGAGCGGAAAAGCCGAGCGAAAGTACTTTGGGCGGAGAACTTTTAACTTCGGACGCTTATAACTTTTTTCCAGTGAATCAGAGAGTAAAAGTTCACATGAACTTAACTGAAGAGAAAATCATGACGAATTCAGCAGTCGCGGTTCGATCGCTGTGCGATGATTAGAAAGCGAGATATGAGCGATAAAAAAAATCTTATTCAAGATGGCGGCGAAAGGGTCAACTTGAACAATGCGCAAATCTAGGGTTAAGGTGTTCATTGAAGACCCTTTCAAACGAGCATAAAAAAAAATGTATCCAAAATTTTTGGGTTGATTACTAAATGCACTGGACTAGTAAGAGTCCTCGAAATCGGGCAGCGCAACTTTGAGCATGGATTGCCGGGTGAAGAATTGACAGATCGAGATAAATTTTTTTTCAAAATGCGTGAAATTGAGTGTACTTCAAATGTCATTATGTGTATGTAAGGTCTCAGATGCACTGGGAAAGAGCTACGAGCGGAAAAGCCGAGCGAAAGTACTTTGGGCGGAGAACTTTCAACTTAGAACGCTTATAACTTTTTTCCAGTGAATCAGAGAGTAAAAGTTCACATGAACTTAATTTAAGAGAAAATCATGACAAATCCAGCGGTCATGATTTGATTGCTGTGCGATTATTAGAAAGCGAGATATGAGCGATCAAAAAAAAACTTATCCAAGATGGCGGAGAAAGGGTCAACTTGAACAATGCGCAAATCTAGGGTTAAGGTGTCCATTGAAGCCCTTTTCGAACGAGCATAAAAAGAAAAAATGTACCCAAAATTTTTGGGTCACCTATATAAATTTTTCTAAATGCACTGGCCTATGAAGGGAAAAAGGAAAAGAAAGAATAAAACACATAATATTTTAATAAACAAAAAAACGTTTATTCATAATGATTTTGAAATAAATTAACAATTAAACTGAAGGTGATAAAGAATACAGTCCGTGCCATTTAAAACATAATTATGATGATAATGAATATAAATAAAATAAAACGACGTGATTCTTAACTCTTAAATGAAGTGGGCACATATGTAAATTCTAAACATAAAGTAAAACGAGTAAAAATTTATTCATAATGAACATAAAATCAATTTGAGACAAATACAGAATAATTTAGTAAGAAAACCCTGCTCTTTCAAAAACGTGAAATTAAAGAATCTGCAAAAGCCGAGAATTTTAATAAACAGAGTTTCTGCAGACAAAACTTTTGCCGGGAATTCTTCATTGTAGATTTAAAAAGAGCGCAATAAATGAACAAAGGAAAAAAATGAAAGCGGTGAAGCTTTATACATAAAAAATAAAAAAATGTTAGTCAAATTAATTAACTAGAGCGCACAAAGTACAATCAAATGCTTAAAATAAAAAAAACACAGTAAAGGTAGAACATAGAAAATCAAATCTCACATTTACAACGTCGATAATAATTTTTATATTTTATATACCTGTTCAAGAAGTCGAAGTTTTCGCCGATGCGTATGCTCTTCTAGACGTTCCACATATTCCCGCAATTCTTCGATTTCTTCCTTCACTTGCTGTACTGTATCTAGTTCGTGCTGCAGGAGAATTACAATGTCATTAACTTAAAAATTAACTTTCGTATCTGAAAAAAATTCTAGACCAGGTTTAGCTGAGCCAATACTGATATTTTTACAGCAAATAACTCTACCCGTCTAAAATTGTTTCTAAATACGAAAATAAGAAGATCGAATATTTATTTCTCAGTTTGATATTGTATTATTATTGTTTTATTGTCCACTAAGCTTAAAAAGGTACGTTTGTTTTTGTAATTTTATTTTATTATTCTTTCATATTAAGTATGTATATTTTTTAAAATAAATATTATGAAAACGATCATTCAATCACTTGCTTAACGAATATTAAGTATGTATATTTTTAAAAATAAATATTATGAAAACGATCATTCAATCACTTGCTTAACGAATAATTTTGTGTTTGTACCAATGTGACATTTAACGCATAATTTCCATTGATTTAGCAAAACAAATAACTCACGCTATTAATAATTAATACAGCTGAAAATATTCATTCACAACTTGTTTTATCGTGTTTGTTTTTTTATTGAATTAATCAATATTCATGTATGTGAGAACTAAATTTGAATTAACTGTGGATTTTGTAATTGAAATTGTTTCAGAAGTTAAAATATTGAATGTAGTTTTTTAAACATGTTACAGAAATTGAAGAGAATTATCGGAAAACGGAAGAATATTGAATATTTTAACTTAACATCTGAGTGCTGTGATATATTATTGATATAATACTTATTTTCTATAAAATGAATATATCAAACTTTAATATAATAATAATATTAAGTAATATTCATTAACTAATTAATTAATTGAAAATAATATTATTTAATAATAATAATAATAGTAATAATAATACAATAAACTTTGATAAGAGTGACTTTTACTTATTTTTTCAAAGAAACGACCAAATATTAAAAATAGCATTCGATTTCGAAATGTGCACATTCAAATTGAATATCTTACTTTATAAAACTATAAAAACACTGTACATTTGTAAATCAAAAGCATATATATGACGTATTTACAAAAAACATGATTTTTAAGCGAAGCAGACTATATTTAGGCCCTTAGATTAACATACTTAAATTAACATACATATATTTTTATGTTCAAAAACTTAAATCAATGTCTGATAGTTATAATAATATTTTATATATATATGTGTACCTGTTCATTCAGAAATTTATGTTAATCTATATTCTAAATATTCTATGGAATTACGAATTTAAAAAAAATCTCATATCAGTTTAAAAAGGTGTTTTGAAGATGAATTTTATAAATGACATGTTTTTTTTAAATTTTATTTTATTGTCTGTGACAAGAATACACAATTTAATTCAAGATAAAGTTAAACGGAATGCACTTGAATCAAAATGAATTCCAAATGATGTGTGAATACAACTGAATTCAAGAAGATTTAAGATAAATTCAAGGTAAATTAATCTGAATTCGAGGTGAATTCAAAGTGATGTATGACTGCAACTGACATTAAGGCGAATTTGTTGTCAGTGAATTCAAATTAAATCATGTAAAATGAAAATGAATTGAAGATGAAAAATCAAAGACTATGCATCTGAATCCAAGTGAATTCAGTATGAATTCAAGATGAAGTTAGACAGTGTTCATCTAAATTCAAAGTAAATTCAACTGAATTTGTAATAAATTCAGGATTAATTGTGCATGGAACTGAATTCAAGGGAATTTAATATGATTTGTTTTTCACTGAGTTAGAATAAATTCAAGGAAATACAAATAACTTCAAGACAAAACACCTAAATTCAAACTTCAATCTAACAGAAATAAATCTAAATCTGAATTAAGTACATAATATATAACCTCTCGATAAATCGTTTCTTGTTATATAACAGAATAATGAGAACACAGTAAATCCCTGGGTATTATTTTAATCTGCAGAAAAATGAGATATAGAAAAATAAAAGACCTTGACAATAAAATAAAAATTATTCGCTTCAGATTAAAATAAATATTGCTGCAGATTGAAAATATTCCACAATTTACTTTGAATATACATATAGATAGGGGAAAATTGCCTAAGACAGGCCCCTTTCCATATTTTTCGAATATTTTCAACTTTGAGGAATTTCGGAAGCAAAATTCAATTACTAACATTAAATTTTTATGTTTACTTTATAAAGTTCATACACTTAAACGTTCAAAAAATGTTAAAAAATCAATAAATTTCGATGTTGAAAAAAACGTCTCTTTTGCCCGCCTTAGGCAATCCGGTATCTAAGACGGACACCTTGGTAATGGTAATTGTTTACACAATTAGAAGTAGGTTAAAAATATTTTAGAATGCTTGATAATAATCGAATTAGTTGCAAAAATTAGAAAGAATTATTTTGTTCCAGCTATTTCCTGATGGTAGTTCCGTTTTAACAATGAAACATTGTTTAAACAGTTTAGAAAACTTTAAAATAAATAAATTAGTGTTTTATATTTATTAATTAACTCATAGCCTCAAGAATGGGCCATAATTTCAGGCAGAATTTGAAAAAAAATTGTTTAAATAAATAAACATTATTTAAACAATCAATTCTCATTCGTTACTTATGGGAGTGATTTTTGGGGCCCTAAAAAAGGACCTTAGGGGGGTTCAATTTCAAAATTGATTATTGAATCCTATGGTGGATTTCATGTCATTTCATAACAAAAATTTTCTTGACCAACTGGGATTGGGCTGTAACTTGACACATTTTTTCCTTTAACAGTGACACATAACTCCTCTAAATATTTTTTGAGAATTCAAAAAATAGACGAAGATATGGGTTTTTGAAATTTTGGGCAACTTTTTTTTGAAAATTCCATATCTTCGGTTCTATTTGGCTGATTTTAATGTTTAAAAGCAAAAATTATTTGTATTAAAATATACTTTAAAATGAAAAAAACATCGAAAAAAAATTGAAAATTGAAAATTTATTGCAAAAGTCAAAAAAGAAAAACGCATCCTTGACAAAAGACACATCTCAATTTTTGAAATTTTTTTTACCAAAGAAAGGTCTAATTGTGTTTTATAAGTCTTGCAATTTTCATCGTGTGTCCGTTAGTAGTATTGGAATGAAGATTGTTTAAGAAAAATATTAATTGTGTAAATAATGAGGTTGTAACATCAGAATGACGCGAATATTTAATGAAAAACGATATAATTGACTAAATTTTTAAAAAAATAGACTTTTGTACTACTTTTCCGTCAAAAGTTACGATTTATTAATAAATAATCGATTGTTTAAACAATTGGAGATTGTTGAAAATGAATACTCTTAACCATGGCTAAATGTGCCATTAATCGTAAAAAAGTATTTTGCAATGAGTTGGTGCGTAAAATAAATTACTAAAACAAATTACAATTGTTTAAACAATTGAAAATTAGTTGACAAATGATTAAAAGCATGTTTCTTGTCGATTAACAACAAGTTATGATCGAAAATGTAAGAAACAGTGCTCATGAGTGCAGTTTTATGCAAAATTGTCAATTTCGATTTTTGGGTGGTTTTTGCGGTGATTAAAATTAAAAGTAATAAAGCAGTAATTATTTGTTGGAGTCTTCGTAATCTCCGGTATGCTTATTACCAGGAATCGTATTTTACCGAAAACCCAAATTTTCCCATGTTAATCTTATGGGAATTTCAAGATCGTTGAGCCACAGAAAGATTACCAACCGACTTGGCTAATATTTGGCGTGAATTTTTGTTATGACAAGAGAAAATATAAAGGGGTTTTTTTGCACTCTAGAAAAAAAATTTTGTTGGAGCACCTTAGACAAATAAAGGCGTTGCAATGCGCTGCGTCGTGCAGGGCATTACGTTTGATTTTTTTTCTGAAAATTACTGGTAGTCCTACGATGAAACTTGCAGGACTCATAAAGCACAATTCGACCTTACTTTGAATAAAAAAATTAAAATTGAAATGTGCCTTTTTTCAGGAATACGTTTTTCATTTTTAATTTTAGAAACAAATTTTCAATTTTCCAGTTTTTTCGTTTTTTAAAAATAATTTTTGAAAGTATATTTTAATACTAATAATTTTTGCTTTCAAACATTAAAATCGATCAAGTAGAACCGAAGATATGGAATTTTCAAAAAAAAAGTTGTCAAAAATTTCAAAATCCCATATTTTCGACAATTTTTGGAATTTTCGAAAAATATTTGGAGGGGTTATTTGTCACTACCAAAGGAAAAAATGTTCAAAGTTACAGCAAAATTCCAGTTGGTCACGAAAATTTTTGTGATGAAATCTCATGGAATCCACCTTATTACGTGATGAATTCTTAAGAGAACCAAGGTACGCAACTCACTACTTTTTTATACAAATTCGCGTTTTATTGTTCATTTTCAAAAATTGAGTTTTTCCCATGATAATTAAATGGGAAAATTTAGGGCGAATGAGGATTTAAAAAAAATACGTGTTCACTTTTTTGGCAACCTCATCGATCGGACTGGTTTGCCCATTAATATTTGAAATTTTTTTTACAATGTATTTCTGGGACACCCTAATCCACATTCATGACTAATGAATATAATTTTTGAATACAAAAATATTAATGGGTGTCCGTCTTGGGCAACTTTCCCCTAATCGTAGAATTGTAGGTGAATGAAGAATTGAACACGGAGAAAAATAAATTATAACGGTTAACATCTTAGATACCAAGATAAAAATAAATAACGCTTAACATCTTGGATTCTAAATTTTGGGATAGCGATCTAAAAATATTAAGCTTTATAAATGTTAAGTTGTAAAATCCAGGATTATAAAAATTAACATTCAGATTATACAGCTTATGTCTTTAGATTGCTCTCTCAAATTTTTAACCCTAGGCCGTCACACTGGGTCAGTATGACCCTGAAATTTTTTTTCTTCTGAAACTGTGCGATCCTACATTTCTAGCTAAGAGAATTAAAGAAATAATAATTTAACATGGTTTTCGTGAAAAAATTTGTTTGAAAAACTTGACTTTTTCAAGAATTTTTGAAAACATAATGCCACTTTAATTGTTATTTTATCTTAATGATAATATAGTCTACAAAGTTCAAACTTCATCCCAAGATTTTTTTGGATTAAAAAAAACTGTTAGTTTTTAAACTGCAGCTCATCAAAAATTGACTCGGGTCATAGTGACCCAGTGTGACGGTCTCGTTCGAAAAAAGAGGTGTGACTGCCTAGGGTTAAAATCTATTTTTCTCTGTGAATATTTACACAAAATGGTGATTATACCTTAATCGCCACCATGTCTCTCTTGACTTCGCTGACCTCGCTCTGACATGACTCAACACTCTTGGTAAGCTCCTGCAACTGCGTGCGTATCTCACATAGTGCGACAGTCGTTTCCAGCTGGCGGTCACCCCGCTGCTGCAGCTCATCCAGCTTGGCACTCAAGTTCATACTCATAACGCTGACCTGTTTCTGCAGACTACGCACACACACACATACACGTCCTTCCATAAATATGCACTGTCGCCGTATATAAAATACGGAAACATCAACACTAGACTAGGCCAAGACCAGATATTGTGTGGCTAGTCTCTAAGGTATTCAACTACCTCCACACGAAACTGCCGAGCCTTCAATTATATCAATGAAACGATTATTAGCACGTGTTTTTTATATATAATCATTTTGCAAAAAACTTTTTGACTTTCGTGAGCCAATAGCTCGGCAGCGAGAAGACTTTACGTACATAAACAATGTTATATATCGAAAACAACACAGACAAAATACAAATGCCACTAAAAGCATGTCTAGGTTTGTGTAGTGATGTGGTAATAAGGTGAGAGGCTACGGTGATCTGCAGCTGTGCACATAAGATTAAAAATTACTAGTGTTCAGATTGAGATATAATAGAAATCTAATGAAGTTTACAAGATTGATGTTTGTCTTTGTGCAAATAAAACTCGTGAAGCGAACCTCAGAATCTGAGGGAGGTTCGCGATGCAAATAATTTCCTTCTACTGATACGATGCATGAGGTGCGCCAAATGATTGCAACTTGATTGTTTCTTAACGAAGCCCTAAGAAACGTAGTAGATCTGTTGACGAAGAATTGTCATTTTTTTTGTTTGTGTTGTTTCTTCACGAGCATATTTCTTCCATCCTTCTATGTGAAATCACCGAGACAATTTTTTTTGAAATTTTGAATCATGCACGTTCTTCAGAGTTTTATTTTTCTCATAATAACAGAAAAAACTAAAGTTACTCAGCTTTATCATGTCACTCTGACATTTTGGAAATATTTTCACAAAATAATGAAAATGCAATGATGAAGCTTTTTCTCGTGAGTTTGACATCACTCTAAATTGAAATTCAAATATCTATAGAGAAAAATTTGTTCAATATTCTTTTACTCTTTAGGATTTTTCCTCTTCGTTTATTTTAATCTCCTTACTCCGGAAACCTCGTTACAAAGAGCTTGTTGAAAGCTTATTGCTGGAAGCTTGTTAAAAATAATTTAATCTATAAACTTCTCTAAGAAGGGATCTTCTAAATTCAGTCTTACAGAAAAAAAAGTTGACCCTAAAGACTTTTGATAATATATATTATCAAATTGATTACCGCCTTTTGTAAGTTTTACAAAACATTTTCTCAAATGAATAACAATCCCTGCATTTTTATTTTATTTTTTACCTTTAATTAGTATCTGTAGTAAAAAACATTAAATTGTGAAATATTGCTCCTGTTTGATTGTAGTGGAGTTAATATTAATTCTTGTTAAAGCTAAGTACTTCTTTTTAGTACCATTTTAAAATTGTAATTTATGGTTTCCAGTCCTTGTGTCTGTCTGTAAATTCAACTAAAGTTCTCCCTACCTCCGGGTAATTATAAGAAATTGTCTTTGAAGCAAGAAATTGTATTTTTCGTTGTATTCAAAAATTTTATTTTTTAGCAATGCAAAGTATAAATTGAGGGGTATTGGATCATCTTTTGGATTCTTTAATGGTTAATTATTTTCATAAATTTTTAGAGTGAACATTGTTAGAAATATCTGCATGAATTTTAATGCGCACACATAATGAAGGTCAATATAATAAACTTTGTTTATTCATAGGTCAAAATCACCATGAATTTTCAAGAATTTTCTAACAGTGACGTTTTTATACGGAATTTTTTAGTAGAAAAAGTAAATTTCAAATAAATTCCAAACTTTGAAACGTTTTAGGTATAAATGGTATGTAGGTGAAATAAAAAAAGAATAACAAATTATAAAAAAGACTTAAAAGACAATATAAAGATTTTTAATATTCTCTAAACAATAGTGTTAATAATAAATAAACGAAATTTATTTCTAATTAACATTTTTACATATTTAGATTAAAATGTTTAGATAATAAAAAGGATATTCCAAATTCGAATGACCCACATTAAAAAACAATATTCTAAATTCGAATGATCCATATTAAAAAAGATATTCTAAATTCGAATGACCCACATTAAAAAAGGATATTCTAAATTGGAATGACCCACATTAAAAAATTCTTGTTCACAGTCTACGATTTACAACAATAGAACGTCTCTGAAGAAAGTCTATGTTCTAACGCTTTCGCACACAAAGAAAATATTTTTTTTTGTCATCCACGTGTGGACTGAAGGTTGAATGAAAAAACCGCTCATTCGGAAGAAATTGATGCAACTGATTTCAAAAATGACGATTCGGGAAATGATGAACCGATGTGCACAGCAGAGCAATAATATAAGAGTGATCCATTGAGGATAAAAGAGTGGGAAGTTGTTGAATGCATTGCGTGTTAAGTGATAGGGTGATCAGCAGAAATGAAATGATATGATCGAAAGGATTGCGCGCAGTGAAAGACAGAAGAATAATGTAATAAGAAAAATAACAGAAAATGAATTAAGAGAGCAAGAAATAGAGAGAGGCTAAAATAAGGGGAAAAAATAGAAAGTAGGAAGTAAATTAAGATGAAAAAAAGAGAAAAAGAGCAGTGATGATGTCGGTATGTACCTGGGAGGTAGGGAGACCATGGCTGTGTTCCGAAACTACAGTAGCTTCTACGCCTCCCCACTCACTCCTCTTCAGATTCAGTTTTTCGTCTTATTCTCAGAATATTTTTCTTTGTCACAACATTGTATGTTAGATTCGGCCAAATCCAATCAATGAATCTGAATGTTTGCACGGCTTGTTGTCCAACCAATGTTGTAGAAGGTACGGCGCGGGCTGGGGTCGACACCCGCCCTGCTTCTATCTCACTCTGTAAACTTTACCTAGTTTGGAAACACAGTCTTGGTTCAGTTAAATGTTAAATGGAATATTCGCTCGCATTGGTACCGTGACGTCCAATCACTATAAGATCACGTAAGTAAGTACATCGCCAAGCGACGCACCGCTAGCTTACTCACCCTGCTTAGCTGCCCGCGTCCACAAGCGAGCTTGCAATTTGAATGGCCCATCACTTTTATGCGGAACGAACCGTCGGCAAAATAATTCACAAAAATCAGCATGACTTGATGAAAGGTATTTATATCGAACATGCACACAAATAAGTAACTGTTTTCATATACTCTTTTCGCTAATCGAAGATTTAGTCTGCTCTCTTACTTTGAATCAGCCAAATTTTGCAAATTTCTCAGTGACTCAATTCTAGCCATGGGAGTTAGTAAAATTTAACTGAAAATCATTGGAAAATCACTGAAATTCCAGTATAAATCAGTGAAAATCTACTGTCAAAATTGGCAATTAGTATTCATGGCAATTAGTAAAATTTCACTGAAAATCAGTAATTTTCCACTGATTTTCAGTGACTCGAATTGAGTCACTGAGAAATTAGTGAAATTAGATTTGGATTTTGAAAATTTATTATAATTGTTGAGAAACTAGTGAAAGTTGACTTGAATTTTGACAGTGAAATTTCAGTGATTTTCCACTGATTTTCAGTGGCTAGAATTAAGTCGCTGAAAAATTAGTGAAATTTATTTGGATTTAGAAATTTTATTATAATTTCTGAGAAATGTCAGTGATTTTCCACTGATTTTCAATGAAATTTTACTGATTTCTCAGTTACAATTTCTGAATCTCAGTTCTCAATTTTAGCCATGGCAATTAGTAAAATTTCACTGAATATCAGTGATTTTCGACTGATTTTCAGTGACTGGCATTGAGTCACTGAGAAATTAGTGAAATTTGACTTGGATTTTTAAATTTTACTAATTGCCGAGAAATTAATCAAATTTTGCTTGAATTTCGACAGTGATTTTCACCGATTTACCAGTAGAAAATCCACCGAAATTTCATTGATTTTCTATTGATTTTCAGTGGAATACTAATTATTAATTAACCAATTTCTTAGTTACTCAATTCTAGCCATGGGAATTAGTAAAATTTCACTGAAAAGCAATGATTTTCCACTGATTTTCAGTGGAATACTAATTTTTAATAAACCAATTTCTTAGTTACTCAATTCTAGCCATGGGAATTAGTAAAATTTCACTGAAAGTCAATGATTTTCCACTGATTTTCAGTGACTAGAATTGAGTCACTGAAAAATTAGTGAAATTGAAAATTTCACTGATTTTCATTGAAATTTTACTAATTGCCATTGCTAGAATTGAGTCCCTGAGTTTGTGAAACTTAACTGATTCAAAGTAAGAAAGTTGAGAAAGCAGGAATAAAGTGTTTAAATATTGTTTAAAATATTGCATTGCCCTAATACAAACTGTATTTTTTTCATTGTTTACTTATATTTAATAGAAGTAGAATTGTATTTGCAGAGGGGCATTATTTTTAAAAGACGGGTCTACCTCCTCGACAAATTATTTTTAAAATTTAGAAGAAGTAGAAAGTAGAAATATATTTTTTAAAAATCGAATACGCAAAGGCGTTTTAAATTTTATAAAAAGGACTCTACTATCTCGACAAATGAAGATTTTATTTAATAATGGATTTTAAAGTTTCAGTTTTTGTATGTTATTATTACATACTTTTTTAAAGGACATTCAGGGAATGGTTATGTTTCAACTTCTATTTAATAACTAAATATGACTTATGAAACAAGATCATTAATATATACGCAAAAACAATTTACCTTGTTTCGTGAAAAATAACTAAATTGTCAGTTAAATACTCATTACTAGTGCCCCATTTCTCGTGATTCTATGCAATGTTTTTTCGTTTAAAACACTATAATTATAATTTTGTTTTTAAATGGATTTAAACTCGTTAATTTACTCAGCTTACAGCAGAAAGAAGAGATTAAAAGCTCAACAGTTCAAGAAAAGTATTGTCTTATAATGAAAATTTCAACTCTAAAAGAAACAATTAAGAGTAATCATCCTGCAAAATATAGTTTTAAATAGTTTCGCGCAAAGATCTTATTTTTTTATTATATTTGACTAACGTTATATCTTCTAAAAATTATCTATTTCTCATATATCGCCATAAAAATCATTGTTTTGAATAGATTGAACTAGCCCATAAAATATATAATTGAATAAACAATATATACCTATAAGATCATCAAGAAACGTAATTCAAAGAAAACTAAACCTATAGCATTATAAATTTATAAAATAATAACTGAAAAGGTACTAATAATCATACATATCTGCATTCATGCACTCGAGCTGAACAATCATATAAGAAAGTCTCCTCTCCTTACATCAAGTTTCATGTTTTGTACTCAAAAGTATCTCTAATACGGAAATTCCATTTATTTATCATCTTCCACTGCTTTTCACTCTGAGAAAACTTATTTTCAAATTAAAAAATCGTTTTTTATCCTCTTTTTCTTGATTTAATATGAAAATTTGTTTATATATTAAAAAAAAAAAATTTGTTTGATCAGAAAAAAGTTTGTTTGATTCAAACAAATTTTTTTTATTCAAATAATATTTGCTTGAATGAAACACATGTTTTTTTTATCCCATAGCAATGCAATTATATTTTTGATTTCAAACAGTTGTGTTTGAATGTAAAAAAAATTTGCATTTTGAGCATCATAGAACTCCAGATAAGAAATGAATAGGTAATAAATATTCAATATAATATTTGAAACACCTAATCCGCGGTAAAATCTATAGGTACTTATTTGTGTGATACATTGTGATGGACGTGAAATGGAGGAGTGAGCAATCAGTGGTAAGCCTGCGAGCGCCGCAGCCATAGAAATTACGTAATAAAAATACAATCATCTGTGTATGATATTATCGTTATGATCAAATGTATCGATATGTACAAAAATAGATCTATTGTGTGTGATTTATGTATAAATGATGGATGCCGTGGCATAAAGCCTTGCATTGCATTCTCTGGTTACATACTATAAAGATCATATGAGAAGCAGAACAGCGTTTGTTTTCCCTTTGATGAAATGTCAAGCGTCACTTAGACCCCCAATAGACTGAGTGCATTACGATGATTCAGCAAAAAAAACTCATAACTTTTCTGTACTGCTTTTTCATTAAGGTATATGTACGTATGTCACTTTTTTTGCAACAAATATTAGGTAGATAAAAGAATTGCTCGCTTTTAATTCGTCTTCAGAATTATTACAGCCGCGATATATTTACTCTAGAGATTCAAGACAAAATATTTATTCAAGGCAAAATATTTATTCAAGGCCATAAAATTTTTATTCAAGACAGAATATTTGTTCAAGAATCGGATCATTAGTCTAACTCTATCAACTAACTAAACAATCACAGGTTAACGAAAGCGAATAAGAAGAGGGATAAGTTATCCAAAAGTTTAGATTGAAAATTTATTTAAGGGATTAGTTTATCGAAGGTTAAATCAAGATATTTCAAAGTATTTTCTTAAAGGTTTAAAGGATAGATCTTTGGATAAACTTACGTGGAAATTTTTTCAAGTTATTTGTGTTTAATCAATGTTACTATAGTTTAAGGACGTAACCAGATTGATAAAATTTAGTGTTTTGAATAGAAATATTTCAGAAAATTAGAAAGATATACAATTTTCTTGCCTTGTGTTTTTTATCTTTAACTGAAATAAGTTTAGAAGGCAGACTCCTTTAGGTGATAAATATATCACCGTCGGTGCATTCCAATCTAAGCCAGACACTTGAAAAAAGAAGTCATTTGGTACTAACAGTTCTTCTCTTTGACTTAAAAATACTCTTTCTCTAATAATTATGTCTTACAATTAATGTTCAATTATTTATTGTTCTAATTACGTCCCCAATGTTTTTTTGCAATTATCTTATTATATTCTAAGATCGAAACAGGATTTTATAAGTTTCTTTTCCTGTTGGATTTTACAAAGTTTTAACCAAGTTTATCATTGTGAAAGTGATGATGACGACCACATACTATAGGATATTTGTACATAAAAGTTTTTATAATAAAAGTTTTATGTCAAGAAAAAATGATTTCGCTGAGTCAGCTGAAATTTTTCTGTCATAAAAAGTCTTTTCATTTCGGGTATCTTGTGATCACTGGTTCAGCGAAATCGATTTCATCTTTCGGCAAAACTTTTTAATGAATTTAGGTACTTTTTAGAGTTTCAACTATATACCGAAGGTAGAAGATGGATTTCTGTATCAAGCGAGGAAATTGAGATATATTCTCCATTATAACTTGAAATTTCAATTCAAGTATTTCCCACGACGTGAAAATCAAAAAGGTCAAAAATCGACTTTTGTCGTATTTTTTCTTGTTCACCGATAAAAAATGGGTTGATGAGCCAACTACTTTATTAGATGGACAAACTATTTTAGTATTTACAAACTTTTATTATTTGATGTAACTATTAAAATTGTTGTTCTCAAAAACTGAATAGTTAAGCCTACTAATAAAATAGTTGTTCCAACTAATAAAGTACCCAGTAGGCGCAAAATCAAAAAAACGTAATTAAAACGTCCTCAAAACGTTTTTAGGACATAGATGTCAAAACACGTGATTACAATGTTTCAAAAACATCCTATGTCAGGCTAAATGATGCTCTAAATACGTTTAATATTCCAAAAACGTCCTCAAAATGTCTTTGGAACATTGGACGTTTCTAGAACGTCATTTGGCCTGACATAGAACGTTTTTGGGACGTTCCAGTTAAGTCTTGTGGAACTTTTTCCCACTGCAGGGATCGCAGTCAGTCCCCTATTCTCCCTTTCCCCTCCTATTTTTCCTCAAAATCCCCTAAAATCTCTTAAATTAATATACTTCCCCCTTTTTCCCCTTTTATTCGAAGTTTTTTTCAAACACTATCATAAATAGAAATTTATTATGTTCTTTCAAAAATGGCGTATGCTGTCAACTATCATCAATTTATTTTTTTATTATTTCAAAATAAAGTTTTGAATATGGTTTAAAAATTTGTTATCGTTATTTTAAAAACTTTTAAGTTTTTCAAATAGTTTTGTTAATTGACTTTATTTGCAATGTTCTATTCAGTTTAGTTAACTTACTTCATTTGCAATGTTCTATTCAGATCTACTCAGATTTAAAATATGTTTCAACTACTTTTTTTTGAAGTTAAACAATAAATTCGTTTTTATGCTGTAACCGTGAAATTTTCAAATCTATTATTGTTTTGGACGACTAAGAACCGTTCTGTTTTCTTTAAAGAGCCGGAAAGTGAAAGTTAGGTAATTTGCATGTCATATTTGAGCCCTTTTTTGCAACAAATTATAATTTTTATTTGCATAAAACGGTTCATTGAGAAGAAAATTGAGAAGAAAGTTATATTTGATTCTTTTTCCAGTTAGGGAAAAAATATCTCATAGTAACTGAGATATTTTCTCGTCCATACTCTAAACCACAACGAAGCTTAGGGATTGTCCATAAACTACGTAGCCTTTTTGGCTATAGTGTGGTATACTCGTGTCTTCCTCAGTTGCTTGGCATAG
>JBAGKK010000261.1:127904-150769 GCA_037177015.1 Euceroptres primus
TTATTTAACTACAAAGAATTTAAATTGAAAATTGTGTAATTTTGAACATTTTAAATTTGAAACTTCGCGTAGGTTTACTTTTGGGAAATCAGTTCACGTTAGCGTAATTATAGCACCAGCCTAAAAAAATCCCTATCCGTAGGATTCCGAAAAACACACCGAGCTGTGCGATGAGATTAGAGTTAGGAATGTCTCAATTAGCAGCTCGAATTTCGAAAATGGTGTTAAATTGGATTGGGAAATTCTCGATATGAATGAAGAACGATTCAAAAGTTGATGAAAATGTCCCTGGAAGATTGATTGGCTATGCTGTCTTTTTAACTGATAAAAAATTCTCAAAAAGTACCTTTTTTCGGGCTCTAGAGGGACTGACCCCCTTAAAAGCGATGAAGAAGTGGTGCGAGAAGACTGGCTAGATATCTTAAACAAAACAGACTTCGAAAAGGCCAAGAAGGTAGATAAATTTATAAGAAAGTTGTTAGAGCGAATGTAAATCCAAAAAATCCAATTAACTAATAAGCGTAGTAACGATATCTTAGTTTTCAAGTATCAGGGTGTAACCTCTTTGTAAGGATCAGCTATCCTATGAGAAATAAACATATATAAGTTGAGATGAATTTAGCAGATTATCACTAAGGTCTGTGTTTATTAATCAGGATAATGTTTCGATATAAGCTGCCTTGGCAATTACACGTATCGAATAAATTAATACTTAAAAATCATCACGAGGTACGTGGTGATTGTTTCATTTAGTACATACTGTGGAGTATGAGGCACGTACAACTTGCTTGTTTTCTCGTAGCGCTACCGATAAATATTGTGAATGCAAGATTACCAAAATACATCCTACATTAAAACCTAATGACAATACATTATTAGGTTCGGACAAAAACTGTAAACGGGATTTACGCTAATAAAAGGCTTTTCTACTTTAAAAACTAAAAAAATATTACTATCTACAGTAAAGTTCTTCCTCGATATCTCAGTATTATATACACCTTACAAATTTTATTGCTGCTTAAATCATATCTTAATTAGGAGTGAGTTAAAGCAAACGTTCTGATCGAGAATGAATGCTGGACGAGAGGTAATACAAAAGGGGTTTACAATTTACTTTTTTTACAGTTATAATCTCCATATGTACGGCATCATGACAGAATCAGTCGGCAGGGTGGCAAATTTGTTTTTCTTTTATGTCTATGGAATCGAATTTAATTACTTCAAAAAAGTTTGAGTACTGATTTGTTTTCAGAAAATAAAGAAAAGATTACTTTTTCTTATTTACAGTCGAACTTGTAGATATGAATTTGTATTTTTAAAAAGTGGTCGCTCTTTTGAATAAAATGCACAATTTTTCAAGCCCAGGGCACTCGAAACAAAACATTACTGCGCCTTCGCTCAACGATTTATAAAAAAAATCAGGCACGTTTTGTTCCCTACAAACGTTAAAATCTGTATAAGAAATTTCATTGTAAACAGGGCACCAAAGAGTATTAGGTTAGCAAAGTAAGGCAACTGGAATACGAGACCTTCTCAATACTATCACAAGTCGTTTAGCTTGTCAATCGCAATTTCAAAGAACTAGTGTAAAAAGTATCAAAAGTAACTTCCTTTCCAATTCATTTCAAGACCGCTGGTTCCACTTTGCAAAGTGAGAGAGAATTATTTACAATATTTTGCAATTTTTCAATTCTTTCATCAGCAATCCGCCTCCGGAAATCGAATTCGGAATATATGTATATGGAATGAAGTTATTTGGATTTTGGAAACATTGATTTTCTTATAAAAATGACTTTTAAGAGTTAGATAGGAAATTTGTTCCCTTGCAAGATTCATCAACGAGTAATTGAAGAACTTGAAATACGGCACGATTGTCTGCGCTTCTACTTTATCGAATCAAGTTTCGAGTATCATTAAAATGCAAAGAAAGCCGCAGGGCCGTGAAATTGTAAAATGAATTACAAGATTCCGTTAATTAAAATTTGAATATCTAGAACGCAACAACATTCATTAATGTAATTAAAGCATCTCGTGACAACTACCATTAACGCGCTGAAGATTGTTATACATAGCTCTGTTTCTGAATTAATCGATTATCACATGAGCATGAGCAAACGTCTGATTCCTTTTGATTAGCTTTAATGTGTTTCGGGCGCGCGAGTACTTTCTGCGGAAACAATATTCTAAATATCTCGAAGAGCTTAAAACAGCTCTCACTTTACGCGCACTACAGCTGCGAGCGCAGAAGTAGTTTGAGAATAATCAATTTTTTTCGCAGATACAAATAGGCTAATAAACTTATACACTAGTCTGATTTAGTCCGGTTAGTACAATTTCAATTTGTTTCATGATATGCATCGCAAGTCGACGAAAGATGCTCACGCAAATAAATTACAGGGTTGATCTTATTTTGGTCCTACTGCGTTTTTCGTTTCAGTTCTCAATTCATTAAATCGACATGCAAAAATTAGTACGGTGAAATGAACGCTTAGAGCGGAAATTGCAGTTTAAAAGCGGGACCTGTTCGAGTTACTAATTGTAGTGTATAATTAAAATATAAAATCTATACAAGTAATCGTTAGACGGAGGTGAAAAGACAATTAAGTAATTGTTCAGATCATAGTGCACTTGGATGACTACACTAGATGAACAAAAGCGCTATCTAGTGCGAGAATGGGTCGATTTTAAGCAGAAATTGAAAATAGGAAGTTAGCACCAGTCCGCCATGTACGTAAAGTCCCTGAAAAGTGCTTGTTCTAAATCACTGAGTGGTCTTGGATCCTTCGGAGGTGTCAGTTGCGGTTTCTCTGACGTGAACTCTTCGTCGAAATTGCTGACATCCTCTACAGAGTGCTAGAAATTATTGTGTTTGATTATAAAATCGTTTTTGCTCTGATTAAAAAATTTCTAATAATTACTGCAATTACACTCGTCGCCCGTCTATATTCCGACCATCAACTAGCCGGAATCATGGTTGTTTACGCTCACGTTCAGAGACTATATGTGCGGTCCTGCGTGTTGACATAAGAGTGTTCGCTCGTCGCGTTAAATCCGGTGATTTATAGCGACCGCTAACTCGCCGTCTACCCTCGAGGCCGCTCAGTTTACGCGCGACGAGTGTAATTAAATAATATTGAAGCTTACAATGACTGGGACGAAGGGAGGTTTAACGCGTCTTAAAAGTAGATCGTCCCAAGCTATGTGCCTGAAAAATGCCTGCTTTTTCACATCTTCTGCGTCCCGTTCGCTACTTCCTAGCCTCCGGTCTGGATTCTTTCTGAGCAACTGCAAAGAAAATCAAAATAATAGTCCTACTCTTTTCTTTCTTAAGAAATATATATAAAACAAATTTCCTTACTCTTCTCATAATGGCAATCGCTTCAAGCGACAGGAATCGTGGATATCGAACTTCGTCGTTCACTATCGAATCGAAAACTTCCTCCTCGTCATCGCCAGGAAAGGGAGACTAAAATATAGAAATAAAGAACGATTGATATCTTTGAAAGAAGAAAGAATTTAGCTAATGAATCAAAGAATTCATAATTTTATTAATAATTACCTCGCCAACAAGCATCTCGAATATTAAAACTCCGAGACCCCACCAATCTACAGCTCGCGTGTATGAAGTTTCGGTTAAAACTTCAGGTGCCAGGAACTCGGGAGTACCGCAAAAAGTTCCTGTTCGATCTCCATAGCCCATACCCTCTTTGCACAAACCAAAGTCAGCGATTTTCACGTAGCCCTCCGTGTCCAGGAGTAGATTGTCCAATTTTAAGTCTCTGGAATGAGGAAAAGAAATAACTGAAATTGATTACAGACAATTTCTTAGTCGTTGGAAGTAATTTGGCTGGCGCTAATTTACCTATAAATAATGCGACTTTCGTGCAAATATTGCAAGCCTAATACAACACACGCGGAGTAAAAAACTGCGCGTGGTTCTCCGAATACGTCTGCGTGAATGTGCATCATGAGATCACCGCCAGCAGCGTATTCCATCACAAAACAAACGTGTGCCTGTAAACAAAACATATCTTAGAAAATTTTTTTTCGTTGATCATCGGGGTAAATATAGAATAAAAGACAATTTTTTTTATTGCAACGTTTCGTCAGTTTGGTTCACTGACCTCTTCAGGCTTAAATGTAGAAAGTGAAAATTTTACATTTCGAATATCACAAAAAAAGTTGAATAATTCAACTAGTCAAGAATTTTAAAATAAATCGTTCGCACGTCGTCAATAAGGTGAGTTATCATCCTCACCTCGTTGAAGACGTGCGAACGATTTATTTTAAAGTGAGTTATCATCCTCACCTCATTGACGACGTGCGAACGATTTATTTTGAAATTTTTGACTAGTTGAATTTTTCAACTTTTTTTGTGCTATTCGAAATGTAAAATTTTCACTTCCTACATTTAAGCCTGAAGAGGTCAGTGAACCAAACTGACGAAACGTTGCAATAAAAACAATTGTGTTTTATTCTATATTTACCCCGCTGATTAACGAAAAAAAATTTTCTAATTCAACATGGAGGGTGATACACATTCTCATATCAAAATATATCTTTTTTATGCAGCCTTACAATTTCGAATTCTTATTCTACTCAAGTCTCATGTTTATTTACATAAACTCACCTGTAAAATAAGAAGTAAAAAATAATTAAAGTTATTGTTTACCTCAGTTTGGAAGCATGCAAACAAGTTCACGAGGAACGGATGCCTTGTGGTGTTGGCCACTTCAAATATTCTTTTTTCCGAAAGCAGCGACTCGACTTCATCCCTCGCAATTATGTCTCCTTTCTTCAATGCTTTTATAGCAAAATATTCCCCAGTGTTTCTATACTGAGAGAGAATCACTTTTCCAAAGTGGCCACGTCCAAGAACCGAAAGCAATCTAAAGTTCTCCAGTGTCATGCCTGTAAGTTGGGACTGTCTTCTAGACTCGTAGGCACTATCTCTGTATTGTACGGTTCTAACTGGCATCTCGTAGACAACCTGGAAATACGAAACTCTCTTTTTTCTGAGGTTTGAAATTTCCCCATTTCCAAAAACCACACAAAAATTTAATGACGATTAGTCCACAGAATTCTTATCAATATTCAATCTGACACATGTAATAGTTAATCACGTGGCGCATCCTATATTTCTAGAAAAAATATGTAAATTGAAAACCACCGTGCAAAAACACTTTTAACGAAGTTGATATTATGTAATGAAAACAAATGTATGTGAAATGTGAATAGCTCTAGATAATTTACAAGTTGAATCCTCCCTATTTTTTACACAACTTCTTAATTCGAATTTGATATTCCTCATCCAGAATTGTATTAAATAAAATATGTTTAAAATCCGATTAAAACACTGTGCAGAGGAAAGCCTAGATAGAAAGCTGGTTAAAATTTCATGCAGGGAATAAAATTTTCGAGGAACAGAAGAAGAGGCATAGCTAACTTTATCTTTCAAAGTCAAGAGTATTTTGTTATAAGCAAGATGATCTTATCGATAATGAGACTCAAATTTTTTGAGTACCAAAATGTCTGCCTTGTGAAACGTCAGAAGCTTTTGTTAAATTGCTAAATAAGCCATGACATTAATGAGTATGATAATTTATAATTAATTAATGATTCAAAGACGTAGATTAATTGTCTCTTTTTATTTCCAGAAAATGTGGAACATTAGAAAATATTTTTAAATTTATCTTAAAATATGTTTTCCAAGAATTTCTATCAAGGTATAAAATACAAAGTTGAAAGGGGAAAACGCCCAGAGCGTCATTTAAAAAATATTATGTAGATTACAAACAAAATTAACAACAGCGATTCTTCCAAAATTCTGAGAAGAAAGAAGTTTTTAAACTTATTTATATGTTTATTATTATATCAGGGTGTCTAGCGTCTCTCCTTAAAAAAATTCCAGGACTTTTCCAGGTTTTCCAGGTAAAAAATAAATTTTTTCAGGTATCATTTTTTAATTATTACCATAAACTTTCATGGAAAAAATCTTTTTTTCTTGAACCTGTACGAAATAATTTATACAACCATATAAAATGTATATTATACGATTTATGAAATTCTTGAGTTTAGCTGTATTTATCTGTATAAGCTCAAAAAAATATATTTAAGGAAATACTCTCTAAGAAGAATTAGTAATTTCCTACTAATAACTCGTTTATCAATTGCTTTAGTAAGCGTTTCTGCTAATCTTTAATAAAAAATTACTATTTTTCAATAAAAAACTAGAAATTCATTTAGTAAACTAACTAAATGAATTTATTAATAAGCCTTACTAAGTGAATATGTAGTTTTCTACAAAAATCTTACTAAAGCAATTGATAAACGACTTCTGATTTCATTTCGGGTTGCTACAAAATACCAATTTCAAAATTACCTGACTTTCCCTGACCAATTTTTCATTTCCTTTACCGTTATTTGCCGTCATAATTAAAATTTTAATTATATAATACAGGGTTCACAGTGGTTCAGCAGTTCAACTTTAGGGAAAATAGAGGATTTCTTTTTCGAAAAAGGGGATTTTAAAAAAAGGAGGGAAGTTTTTTTCTTTTAAAAATACGAAGGAAGCTTCAGTTCTCCAGAATCTTCAAAAATCCTCAAAAATCTTAGATTCCTGTCCAGAATCTAATAAAACACTCCTCAAATTTCTAAACTTTTAGATTCTTTCGAATACTCTGTAACTTTCTAAAATCCTTCACGAATTTTGGACTTTTCAACCAACTTTTAAAATCTTCTAGAATATTTTAATTTTCCATAAACTTGTAGATTCATTTAATCTTTTAAAATTCCAAAAAATTCTCTACAATCTAGATTTTCGAGTGTTTTAGAATCTCCCAGAGACTACTTGGTTCTTCCAAAATCTTCCATAGAGTTCTAAAATCTTCTAATTTCTTCCAGACTTTTTTTGGAAGACTCAAAAAGTCTACAGAATTTTAGGAAGATTCTGAAAACAATCTAGAAGATCCTTCAAGATTATAAGTTTCTTGAGAGGGTTCTAAAGGATTCTGCAGAATTCTGGAAATTCTAATATACTTCAGAATATTGTGCTTGAAGTTCTGAAAGTTCAAATGAACGAAATCTTTATTTGATTTTGTTTTAAAGTCAAATTTGTTTTAAAATATTGTTTTATTAATATAGAAACTACTTTAATAATAAAGAAGCTCATGATATTTCTCTTTATTTTTTAGATTGAACGATATTTTAAGACTTTGAGTTGAGAAAAAAAGTTCATTCAGTTGATTTTAGAAGATCATGGAAGAGTTCAGAAGATTTCAGAGTTTCAGAAGATTTTAGAAGATTCTGGAACATGCTAGTATATTTTGTAGAATATTAAAGAATTTTTTAGAATTCTTTAAGATTGTATTAAGAATTCTTTAAGACTGTATAAGATTATTATAGATAAATAAAGTTATTTAAGTAGAATCCAGAAGAACCTAAATGATTGTAGATTTTAAAACAGTCTAGAATATTTTGAAGAATTTTTACAGATTTCAGATAAGTTTTGAAGATTCTAAAGAATTTTAGAGAATTTCGGTAATCTTTTGTAGACTTTGGAAGATTTTAAAAGATTCTGTAGAAAATTCTAGAAGGTTATGGAAGTATTCAAAAAATTTTAGAAGATTAATCTACTAAAATTTTTTGAATACTTCCATAGAAGAGTCTAGTATATGTTGGAGAATATTGAAAAATTTTGGGATATTATTTTGTAAGATTGTTGTAGAAGAACCCAGAAGATTCTAGAAGAGTCTCAAATATTTTTGAGACTTTTCAAGGATTTTAAATCAACTTTAAAGATTCTGGAGGACTTTAAGAGATCTTAGGAGACTTTCGTAGATTTTGAAAATTTGGAAATTATTGGATATTTAAAAAAACATTAAAAGAGTTTCTGAATGTCGCAAGTTTCTATTTCTCATAATTTTTGGAAAATTATTCCGAAATTTGAATATAAAAAGGGAAAAAAGGAGAAAAAGGAATGAAACTATAAAAAAATGATTTTAGGAGATTTGCAGAATAAAAGGGTAAAGGGGGAAAAAGGGGAATAGGAGACTGTGATCCCTGATTTTGTAATATTACAATTATATATAATGATCACCATTGTTAAATCATAATTATAACTATTGAGATATAATTCTAATTTGTTGAATCAAAAATATCCCCTGACACTTTGAAAATTTTCCCTGATTTTCCCTGATTTAACCTGACCAATTTTAAATTCCCTGACTTTCCAGAATTCCCTGAATTTCCAGAATTCCTTGACTTTCCAGAATTCCTTGACTTTCCAGAATTTTCTAACCTGGTGTAGCAAGTCTGTCATTTGAAGAAAACTACTCATTCAAATTTAGAGTGATAAGAATTCCAGGACTATGAGTGAAATTCAAGGGCTTTTCCAGGTTTTTCAGGTAAAAAAAAATTCAAGGACTTTTCCAGGTTTTCAAGGATTTCCAGGACAGACACCCTGATTATATGCTACGCTATTTTTAATTTATAACATTTTTTTTGGAGCCACTCTTATGTTTATTGAAACAAACAAAACAAAAAATACTTCTCTGAGAATTACAGGTTTTCCGAATAGACACTGTACCTTCAAATATCCCTAACAGTTCCACAAATCCTGGATAATGAAAATAATTTTGCACCCAAATTCCTCGGAATTTAAAATCCTGAACGTCATAGTGACAGGAGATCAGAATTGAAGTTAAAAATAAATTTAAAAGACAGACAAAGCCATGCTGTGTACTGGAGGTATGTACCTCGTCTTCGGGAAACTCGACGACAGGTTGGGGCGAGGGGGTGCGTGGAGAGGGTGGTGCGATCAGCACAGGTCGGGGCTCGGTCACAAGGGGCCTCAAGCTTGCCCCCTGGAGCCCGCCCTTCTCTTCGTTGTGCAGGAAATCAAACTCCCTTAACGCACTCTGCAACTACATTACTACCTGCTTAGCACTGGACAGGACTGAGCAGGATTTTTCTTGCAAGCAGGCAAGCCATTTTCAACATCCTGCTCTTACTTTACGAGAAGCAAATTCCTCCTTTTTCGTCTTTTAGCAAATGCAGATATAATTCAAAATAGTGCTTGCATTCAAAATTCCAATTAAATACCGAACAAAAATTAGCAAGACTTATGAAGACATTCACAGTATTTTTTTTACGTTTACAGTACTTTCAAAGACAAAAAGATAAAAATCAAAATTTGGTGCTTGCCTGTGATACCGAAAATTATTTGCGTGTGTAGTTATCTTGTCAAAAGAAAATGGTGAGCTTTGATTTTATTAATGTGCTTGGACAAGTCAGTGCTTGTATTTACAAGTGTTAAATCAACTTGCGCTTTTATTATTCTTATTATTTTATTAAGTTTGAGAAAGAACCTCAACCATTAATACAAACCCTGTTGAGAATTTTTTTAATGGAAAGAATATAAGTCACGGTCTTGATCAACACTTCTCAAGTGATAAAATATATTTAATTTTAGATTTTTTAATTATATTTTCAATAAGTAATATAAGAATATTTCAAGACTTACCTCTTGATCTAGTTTCGGGGGAGGAGGAGGCGCCGGCATCGAAGGTTTCTTCATCAAAGACAGAGGTGGAGGTGGTGGATGTTCAGGAGGACTTGGTAGTACGGGACTTTCATTTGTTATATTCATTCCCAAAGGTCGTGCACCACCTAAACCTCCTTTCTCGGGATCTGGCAATTCTCCTGGCGTTTCGGATTTGTCATCCGCAGAAGTATCAAAGGAGATTTGCGAGGGTTGAGGGCCTGGAATTTCCCAAAAGTATTTTCAAAAATGTCATTTCATTTTAATGTCTGCAAGGAATATAAAAAGAAGAAATAAAACCCACAGTTTACACTTGAAGGAGGACTTTCGGAACTCCTGGTGCTGTGTAGGGAAGGTGCGGAACGCTTGAGAAGTCTTCCCCAAGTGGCTACATTGATATTCATTTGATTCGCCCTCGGGAAGTTCTTCACTTGTTGCTTGAAGATCTTTCTCTGGCGCTGTAGTCTAGGCTTTCTCGAAATCATAGGATTCAGGAATTTAATCTCTGCAAAGAGCAGACCTTGGGGCTCCAATTGCAACGCCATCCCGTGTCGAACGTCGTCAATAAACTCTTCTAAACGTAAGAACTTTACTGCACACAGAGACCTCCAATCTTTCCAATAAATACCAATTTCCAATTCTCTAGACTTGTCTAGTTCGATCGAAAACCTAAGGAAAATCAGGACCTTTAAGTTTGATTTATTTTCGACTCCTGTATTAGATTGAAATTAGATTTTATATTTGTAGGAGGTACATAATGGAACTTGATAATTACCTTTGATCCCAAGCCTGCTGGGAGCAAGGTCGCCAACTAGTTTGTGCTACAGTCTGATTGTCTAATTTAATAACTGCCATAATGTCGTCTGCAAAAAACAACAGAGGTTGAATGCTTATAAATTTGGTAATCTGGATTTTAAAAAGAGGAGAAATACTCACTGCTGGTCTCGTCTTTCACACTGTAAGATTTGCTCGAACTTCGACCAGTAACACCTTTAACAAAGCTGCGTAAATCAGGACTAGCTGGATGTTCTCTTCTCGTACGTCCAGGCACTTCCTCTGCTAAATCCTGGCATCCCATTAACCTTACCTGTAAACATTTATCCACTAACTCAATTCAACCAATGCAACTTTCCCAACTGTTCAAAAAGCTCCCATTCTGAGAAGAGCTGAAATCTAAGAGATTTACGAAATCGTTTAGTGTTTATTATAAATCATGAGATTGTTTGTATACCTCCAACTGCCCAGTGACAGCGGCACATCTCGACACGGATGCAGGAACAGCTGTTCTGCCTTCTAGCGGTCCACGAAAGGGTTGTAAAGACGTGTAAGTAACTGGAACAGGGCTCGCCGACTGCACACTAGCCAATTCGCGTTTTAGCTGCTTCGCCGTGGCACTATCGGCTGGTAGCTCTTGTCTTCTGAGTTCTAGCGATAGTCTGAGTAAGTCCAACTTTCGACTGGACTCTGCCAAACTTGCTTGGGCCTAGGATATAAGTCGAGTTCAAATCAAAAGAACGTCTTCAACTAGAAAATCATCAAGCTACTATATTGCGAAAAAATTTCTTATGGTGGTCACAAAGTATCTCACAAGCCTTCAGAGAATAAATTACAATTCTTAAAAAAATAATTAAAAATCATTTATAAATAGTGAAAATAATTTTAGGAACCATCTAAATTCCCTGATAAAAATCTATCGTGTTCATCATGCTCGAATAAAAAAAAATCAAAATAATATTTACTAATTCCAAGTGAAAAAAGTCAGTGACTCACAATTACTGGATTGGAATAACGTTTGAATTCGGTAAATCGGAGTGAACTTTCACGAGGCAGTGGCATTTAAATGATTAATTCCTGGAGCTCGCACATGCTGAACGATTATCTCTCTCTGCTCTCGAAAGCTGGGAGCCAGATCTCCTATCAAATTCGCAGAAGGATAGTGACCGCTCCCTAGATCTTTCTTCAAAATATCTTCTGCAATGATCACAGGAGCAGGAGGGATTCTTTGCAGGTCCAATGTGATGGCCAGGTTTCTTAAAAGCTGCGACGACTTTCCCAAAAACCGAAGCCTTGACAATATGATCAGTCTTTTCTCCCTGACGAGTCGTAAAAGGGGAGGTAACTCTGGAAGTGAAAGGAGAAGTAACCCTGGAAGTCAGTGGAGAAGTAATTCTGGAAGTGAAAGGAGAAGTGACTCTCGAAGTTGGGGAGGAAGTAACTCTAGAAGTAATAGGAGAAGTAACTCTAGAAATGATTGGAGAAGAAACTCTGGATTCGACCTTTGCGAGAGAAGGCGAAGGACTCCTGGTCTCTGATTTTGCATGAAGAACAACGTTGGCAACTTCCGGAGTCTCTTTTCTCTTCTTAATAGTGCTGGGATGATCATCGCTGGAAAGAAAACTCCAAGCGATTCCATCACTTCCATCAGATTCTGCTTCGCTTTCTTCTGTCGACCAGCCAACTGCATGTTTTTCCATGTACTCTTTCATTTTTTTATTCTGAAGTAAATGCCTTCGTTCAGTCTGTGGCGATTTCCAGGTCTTGTTATTATCTTGTGCTTTGATCTTGGACCTAGCAATCTCTAACTTTCGTATTCTACCTCGATCGGAGGATTCAGCGTATTCGAAACTATCACAGGGTGTGAGACTAGTTTTACTATTGATGAGTGACTCCATATCAGAAACGGTGTCTTTCCAGGAAGTGGCAGAGGATGAATCGCAAGTGTCGAGGGCCATGGCACTGCTGGAGGAAGCTGCTGACCAGGCGACAGAGTCCAGATCTCTGAGAGCACTGTAGGAACTAAATTGTGAGGGATAGAGAGAACTCATGACGTCGTCGCTCTCGTAACCTTTGGAACTTGCGAGAGAAGGCATTCGCATTGGTGCGTGTCTGAAACTTTCGCAGCGTCTTTCAGCAGCCCGTTTTAGGAAAGCCTTGTCGTCCTGAAAACCTCTGGGGAGAACGGAATTATTGCTGATTTCTGTGTGAGATACTCTCACGTCTTCACCAACAAATACTAGGGATGGTTTCTCGAAATTGTATTTACTAGAGGAGGAATCAGTACTACTATCGTTGAGATCGTCGTCGGTTCCTGTACAGTACACGTCGATGTGAACTGTACGAGACTTTCGTTTTTCGCTGTCTTCCTTCGAAGAAGAGTCGGATTTTTCCTGATCTACAGGAGATGAAGAGCTCTTGATACTGCTCGGTGTAGGTGGTGAATTTATATTCTGCTAAAAGAGAGGGATAGAGTTAGTTTTGAGAAATAAACCAGGCCTGTGCGAGAAAGTCTAAAAAAATTAAAATTCTAAAATTCCTTTTCACAAAAGCCACGAAAAACAACTGTTGCCTCTTTTGCACCCAATCAATTACCTTCTTTTTTCTCTGCTCATCCAATCCGCGCGCACCAAGAGTTTTTCTTCTCGCCTTGCTACTTTTAACACCCAAGATAGGAGAATGTTGCGTTTCAATATCCGTAGTTTGTGAGGCAGCGTCTCGCCTAACAGCAGTAGTCTTATTAACAGTCTTATCAGGGACTCGGGTACAAAAATGCGTCGTAAAAGCACTGCTACTGGTCGAAGAACCTTCAGCACAGTCTTCACAGCCCTCAGGTACAGTACTAAATTTGCATCTCGCCGAAAGATGTTGATGCGCCGAACGATAATTCCAAGGGTCATTATAAACTGGTCCCATCGTTTTAGGAGCGTGACTACCCTGATTCTTATTATTACTATTAACATTTTTCTCTCTATTCTCCACTCCAGTCGAAAGCGTAATACTGCAGGTGCTCTTGCATCTTTTATTATAAACCAGAGAGGGACGCCTAGAGGGCAAATTCGAATAAGATTGTTGCGACAGTTGCTCGCTAGTGTACCCAGAGTCCGAGACGCTGATTCCTCGCCCCATGGGAGAAACTGAACCTTCAGTTCTGGAAGTAGTTGTCGGAATAGACCTTAAAGGCGGCGTCGAGGTGAATAAAATATTACCCCTCTGGAATCCAAAGGATGGTGAAGCTGTCGACGGTATCGATTGAGTCGAGGAATTGATTGAGGATTGACTCGTAGGTTGATTAGCATTCCATCGATAGGTCATCCGAAGACCACTCGGTTCGCTTGCACTCGAGTTCGTCACTCGAGGCGTGGTTCCCGTCGATCCCAAAGTACCTGGAGCATTGTGCCTAATCGTGACTTCCGCCCTCACCAGCCAGGGTGATTCATTAAGCGAGGTGTTCGTAGGATCATTCGGACGCCTGTACATCTTGGAAAACTTTCTTCTTCACTCGCTGGGCACTTGATCCCGGTTTTGTGTTTCCAATCCAAGCACGATTCGATTTCAATTCTTCCTCGAGAAGAAGAGGATGTGCTTGCAGTCTTGAGAGTTGTCCTTTGGTTGTATTCATAGAGATTTATTTCTACAATTTAAACAATATTGGATATCTTGAAAATAAATCTTGAGTAGTAACAGGTACCACCGCTCAGCTTCCCATGGGGCAACAAACTAACGACAAGTGCGGCGACGCGGTGTATAATTAGCACAATGTAAATTTGGAGCAACGCACAGTCAGCCTAGGAATACCTGGAACTAGACACTTTTGATATCACCAGTGTATGTTGTCACAATTGCCCACTTTCACGATTCAGGTACGACTTGCGCAAAGAAACGGCTAATCCGAAGCCAAGCTTCAAGGATTGAATTTAGTGGCCACACAGATTCAAGAACGGCACTGCTCTGTCGGTTTATTGAAATTCTGTGATTCAACGAGTACCACCCACCGGCGTAACGTGTCTATTTTCAAACTCTGTTGGCGAGCGTCTCACCAGATCTCTGAGGAAATCTTTTCTCCCTCGCAGATTTCTAGTTAAGATATTGAAACTCAAGAATCGACCTTTGTAATCAATCAATTCAAATTCATAGATAATATGGAGTTTAATTATTGCTCGGGAAAGTCAGTGATCTGTGAATTAAGCTGTGATGTCAAGTTTATTGAATTCCTTGTTGTTCTTGTGGAAGAGGAAGCGCCGAATTGTGGCCACCGCTATATTTTGAGGGGAAACTAACGCGACCTGAAAAAGCGCCTTCAAGGGGAGGGGACGCGGGGACCACATACCGCTATTTTAAGAGACGTGTTCCCACTGCCGCCCCTGAATTTGTTTCCTTCATGTTCGCGGCAAGAACGAGGGAAATTCTTTTTATACGTGAAAGTTTACTTAAATTTATCGAATCCGACGTCCTTTTCACAGAAACAATCCTCTGAGTAAAGCTTCAGAGCAAGCTTGAAAAATTTCTAAAAGTTGGACTCTAGATTATTGAAATCTTTATTTTAAAGGAACTTAAAAATCTGCATAAAATCCGGGACGAAAAAGTGACAATTTTCTCACATTTCGTACGAGAGATAAAATTTTATCTCCAAGCGTGTGAAACGTAAATGGAAGCAGAAATGGTTGTCGATTTCAGAGTGACGTTATCGCCTGTTTGCAGGAGTTTCCCGTGTCATCTGCTGCCAATTATTGGCGTGAATGACGCTTTTTGAAAGAGATCGCAAACATGGATAACAAAACCTTTTCAGTCGTAGTGACACGAGTTTCCTGCAAAGAGGAGACAACGATAGTCAACGCACCTCGGTCAAAGGCTTCTTATCAGCGACTTTGTTGGCACTTTGAAGAAGACGAATCACATTCTTTGCTCCCTCCACGACCGCAGCCTCGATCCGCAATCGATGCCGAAGTTCCTCCACCCTCTCTTCCAGAGCAATTTCCAAGCTTGGCTCGTACCTATCTGTAAAATTAAAATTATCATCAGTATCATAAGCAAGTTCAGGAAAATAAATTTACAGAGAAAAATAAATAAATCGAATTAAATATCAAAGCTTCGAAATCAGAATTAATTTTTCAAATTGCATTTTCTGAAGCTTCTGATAATCATCCCCATTAGTAAAAGTTACTTACAATCGTCCATGCATTTAGAAAGAAAGAGTCCTCGGAAACACATTCTATTGACGATAGATTTTAGATTTAAAACACTCAATACAATTCAATTTATTAAAAATTAGTCGGGCTCCATTATAATTGGCAATTGACAAATCGAGCCAAAATAAATGTACAACTATTTTGAATAGACTGAAAATTTATTTAATTATTATTTAATTATCTGAAAATTTAGATACGATTTTTCGAAGACTTTAATGGACTCTAGGCTCAAATAAAATCAGATCTGATGATAGTGATCTGCAGTGATTTTACTGATGGGTGAAACACGAGCTTGACACCGCGAGTGCACGTTTCTTGCTCATCTGCCATTTGGCAGAGAGATGTTCTCGCGCATTTGTGTCATTGCGTAAACATATATTATATTGACTCAACCCATAACAGAGTATACAACCAAAATGCAATGAACAAATTTTGCAATAGAAACTTTATCTTGGCAACTTTCTCTGAAAATGATTATGAAAGTTTTGAAAAATCGGAGCTTAATTTTGAAAACGTTTTAATAAAATGCATGAATTTCTAATAAGCCAGGGTCTATCATTTTGAAAGCATCATCTCAACTGGGTCACAATTTTAATTACTCAAACATCCTTTATCCAAAAAATTACTATAAAATGTAAAGAATCTTTAAACCGTCAATTCCAGGACACAAAAAATTAAAATTTCAGATTCGTATTTTGTAGGTCATTGCATCCAAGTTTCATTTATTGCGTGAGTACCTTTGTTGCTAGTTGCTTCACCATTTGGCGGAGGTGCATCACCTCTGGCATGTTGTTGTTCCCGCGCCTGTTTTATTTTCGTTATACGCATGCGTAAGAACTCAATTTTAGTGCGGGAATCGTCGAGCATTTGTTGTGCCTCTTGAAGTAGTTTTTTATCCCTGTTGTGACCACTCGTTAAACTTTGGATCATATTCTCCGCACCATGCCTGACCTGAAATGAAAAAGATAAATTGTACTGAGATATTATCCAAATTATAGATATTATTCGGATTCAAATGTCGGATCCAGCAAAATGAAAATTTAAAGGAAAGTAGTACAAAAAATTCTATATAAGACTTGAGGAAATGAGAATGACAACTCGGTAAAAACCATTTAGACTTTTAGAGTTAGCCCCTGAATTATGTTATTTTAACTATTACTTGGGGATCAACTTCAATTAGTCTTTAACGAGATCTAATTCTCATGTCAGCATTTGTAGTACGCAATATAATATAATATACAATATAACGCAATAATACGCAATATAATATACGCTTAAAAATAATAAAAGAATTGCAAATAAATAAAACCCAAATTTTGAGAATAAAGTTTTCAAAGATAAAGTTCAGTAGGATAAAGATCTGCGAACAGGGAAAAGATGTTTAGTATTATGTAAATCTTGTAACATATTATCGGGCGGCTCATTTCATTGTACAAAATTGATAAAAGAACAAAAAGATAATTTATGTATTCCCTGTGAATAGAAAACGAGAATGAATATTCCCATGAATATTCAAGCTCGTTAGTTTTAATTGACGAGATATTTAAATTAAAGTCGCTCTGAATTTAAGAAATTATTTGCCGTAAGGTATATTCTCATGCACTGTTAATTTTTTATTTTGTGGTTAGATACGCTACGTAATACTAGAAAAGCAACTGTGTTGCACACCTCGGCTAATGTCATTATAATTTACAGACTAATCCCAATCTGTTTACATCCACCTCTCAAGCAAGAATTATGTAAAATATCAGCTTAAATTCAAAGAAATATTCAAATATTCAGAGAACTTTTAAAAATGAAAGGCAATCTCGAGTACATCAAAAAAAAAAAAATCTTGATGCATTTGAAATAGTTATAAACCAGAAAATTACAATTCACTTAGAAAATAGGAATTTAAAATTTAAAAAGTTGTAAACTTTAAGAGCGAAAGTTGTAAAGTTGTAAACTTTAAGCGAAACAAACAAAGTTTCCTCTACGAGGAATTAAAAAAACCAAAATTCTCTTCAACTACTTTGTCAGGTGAAAAAATACTTTATCAAGTTGAATTGAAGAATTGATTTGGATTTAAAATAAAAATGAAAACTGAGATAACAAATTGGTAAATTAAATTTCAAGTTGCTAACCTTTTTCCACACAAATTTGTCCATTTTGGACCGATTTTTTTAGTTTTCGCTGTGAATAAAAAATTCACTTTACTACGCTTCTACTAAGCATTGTAAGTATTCACCAGCTCACGAGAAACTGACGACGTGACGACTAAACTGATTAAAACCTGGAACTTGTGTCGACGTGTGACGTAGGGTTGCGATTTTAACTTTAAATATAGTACAGGCGACAAGAAGACGGCTCGATAATATCAACAAATTGTGATTTTTTCAACAAAGCAGGCATCACATATTTTTACATGTCACTCAATTATTTTTATAGAAAAATCTTTTTGCGATCAACAAGAAAATCTTTCGTGACGCAACTAGAAGACTTAAAAACGCCTCTTTAAAGGTATTTTTATTCAGCTCACGTATGGACTTGGAAAAAAAGTAATAATTTTGACTCTGCATTTTCTGATCCAATTATAGACTGACTATTCAGAGAGAAAAATATTTTTAAAATAGGAACACACAAGATCCATAAAAACAGGTTGTTTGATCAGTTGAAAGTGCATTTTTATATCCGAATGCTAATGTAGGCTGCTATTGTGATCTACTATTCAATGTCCCTGTGATCAGACCAATTTACCTTCAATTCAATATTGAGCTGTTTATCCAAGGAGAGAAGTCGAAGGTCTGTAAAGAGACCTTCTTGACTCGGCGATGAGGGGCCAGTCGGAGACATTGGAGCATCTATAACAGAAAATTAAAAACGCAATTAATTATCAAATTATTAATTAAATTCTAATTTTAACTGTAACTGTTAATTTAATTGTATTTTAAGATGATGAGGTTTCCGAAAGCTAAAGTTAAGAATAAAATCAGAAATTTCATGAATTTCACTTCCTCTAACCCAGACATGAAAGTTTTAAAAGAGACAAAACTCCCACGAGTTTAGAATCTGGTGCGATCGTGGAAGATTATTCATTGTTTCGAATGCTTGTTGCATGCGACTCTCCCACTGGTATTTATCGTGGTGTCTGTTATACACCAATGTATTTCCAACAGTTTCCGTTCCGTCAGCGTTAGAGTGAAAATGAGGGAATCGACACCTGCACGTGCGAGTGAGGTGCATTCCCTCAGAACGTTTCACACATGCTTATAAAAGTTTTATAAACTGGAACGATTAAATTACAACCTGATTCTTATCCACTACATTTACTTAATTAAAGACTTTTTCAAAATCAAAAATATATTATCTGCAAAGAAAAATTATTTAGCAAACGTTATCTGGAGCTGAAGAAAAATTCCCCGAGAATTTGAGCTTAAATTTCAAAGTTTCTTAAAATTTGTGAATATTTGAACGTGATAATCTAGAAGCGAAAAGGAGTGCAAGTGTATAAAGTCAAGGGCAAGCCATGGTATTTGGCCCAGACGGTCAACAAATCTCAACTTGCATAGGCGGCGTTTCTCGCTAAGCGGATGTTGACTCGCATGACGTGTACTTTAGAATTTAGACACAGATTAGGAGATTGCAAATGCAATTCTTACTACTTCACAACAACTGGTCTACAAATATATTCAGAATATCGAGTTCCTATAAAAAAAGTGTAAATAAATAATAGTAATTTCTCAAGTCAATCAATAAAGAATAAAAATAATAAATCAATAAAAATAAGTAAAATCAATAGGCAACGTCTGAGTTATAAAATATTTTAATAGTTTAATAATTACTGGGTTTTCAAAAAAGAATTATTAATCATCAGCAGTATATAATGTCCATCACATTGTATGCAAATTAATTTCTAATTACTATATTGCACTTTTGACTAATAAAAGCCAAATAACAATGGGTCCAGTAATTTATGCACAAACGTGGACTTTAATTTTTTTTTAATTTTATGCTTAATTGCTTTTATTGAACAATAAAGAGAAACTTTGTCGGACAAGAAATTTATTTTTCGAAGAAGGCAATAAATAATATCAGCGAGTCAATTAATAATATTTCCAATCTGGCGGTGCAATTTGTATCTACAAAAGCAGTTTCCCTTAAATGCTAATTTAATTTTTATTTCCCATTCACAACATTCATAACTGCTAATTAGTCGCTTTATGGAAATAGGGTTAATGATTCACGATAGCCACGGATCAATTAATTAGATAATGAATTGAGAGTCAGGTTTAAGAGCATTTTCTTAAAACAGGAACTAATACAAGATTATTGTGACATAATATTTTTATGGTGGCATATAATAATAATTACTGAAATTATTATTTTTTATTACTGCTATAAGGACCGTAATTATTACGGTTCATAAAAATAGTGATTAACGAATAAAAATAAAAAAATAATTATAATCTCGTATTATTTTCGTACATTATTTACACGCAGAGAAAAAAACTTTCTCTTCATCGAGCACAGATGCGTCTGAAAGGATACAGAATGTATCCACCGGAACCAGAGTAATGGTTATGGCTTTTACTTCCGTGTTAACCGGAACTTCGAACAATTAGTGTTACAATAAATTCACTGAAGACCAACAATGGTTCCCATAATCACCCTAAACATTTTCTTGTACACAACCATAATACATTTTGTGTTCTAGCACGTGAAAAAAATTTAAATTACAAACTTTGAATAAAAATTCATACATTGAAAAATATATTTTTTATCATTTTATTACAACTTTAAATGAAAATAAAATAATGCGCCTGCTTGGTAATTTTAATGAAAGTATTTAAACTGAAAAAGCTTTAATATAGAACTCCTTTGGAAAGAACAAGTTTTGTGGCTTTGACTACAGTTTGATCATTTTTAGAGTTTCAAAATTGTTTAAACTCAAAAAATAATAATTTCCTCATCAGTGTCATTTTGCTTTATCGATAGATAAGTGCCAATCACCTTGTAATTCCAGTATCGGTACATTAATGTTCATGAGACATATACAAACACATCCGATGGACTTGACATCACCGTATATGGTGAGACTGAGAAATAAGGGAACGTCGATATTCACCGTTTCACAAGTTCTCAATTGATTCTACGTCTCCACGAATTCAATATATTGTCCATTCTCTGATATCGTGACTTTAGACAACAAGATAAGCGAAAAAAGACCGAGCTCGATTCGATCCAAACGGGTTTCGTCCCAGTAGGAAAGCAGAATTTGTTTCTATATTCTTAATTCTATTTTGAAGTTTTCTTCAATAATTTTTTGACAAGGAGAAAATTCTTTTAATTCTAGTAGTTTTGCATCAAATGTGGTTTTGCATCAAATGTCTTTAATGGTTTTGTCTTTAATGTCTTTTAAGTTGACAAATTCAGGGCAAAAAGATTCAAACTTTTCCGAGTTTCTACTTTTACAAAAAAAAATTATTTTCTAAAAGACCCAAGAATAGTCCTAACTCTCTTCCTTTCAGAAAAGCGTCGAGTTTTAGGAGTAGATTCAAATATGAATTGTGACCAACTTGACCCCAAACTCTTTTCTCCTTTTGAATAATTATTCTCCCTTTTTTCCCCCTTTTGCAGCACTGTACAATTTAGTTTCATTGCACTATTTTACAATGGACAATTATTCATGCTTCACATGCATTCAAACCAAATTTAAATTGACCACTGACTGCTCTTTTGCTCTTTTTTTTTTCATTTTCTCTCTTCTTTTTCTTTGTCGTGCTCATTTTTTATCTCGGTTGTTCTTAAAACCTCGCATGTAATTAGAAAGTCATTGAACCTCAGAATGGTGCTTTACTGGGAGGGTTAAAAGAAGCTCGCGTGTCTCTTCTTTTTTTCTCTCTCTCTCATTTCTGTACATAATCCTTTTTGTTGTCTCCTCTTTTTTGTCTTTCCCTGTTAAGGTTAGTATACACGGGTGTGCACGCGCGACATCAATATAACCCATTCAGGGGCTGCCGTCGAACAACGACTGGCTTTGTCACTGAATGAGAACTCCCGTAAATAATGGGGCACGTGTATGCTCATGTACGTATACAATGCACTAATGACATAGTTTCATAAAACCTTTCCACTATTTCTCATTATTGTTCCTCTTTTCAATATCCGTTGGTCGATCAATTTATTGATCTACCGATGAAACAATAAAAGTGGCTGCGAGTTTCAACTCGATCGAGTTTGAAGCTTCTATTGTTTTGCCTTAATTAAAAAAACAGTGGAGACGTTACTGAAAGCTTGTAAAATCCAGCTTTTACATCAGCAGTCCACATATAAAGGATATTTGACCCATTGACCTTACCTGCAACTAAAAACCAGTGATGGGAAGTAACTAGTTAAAAGTAAAAGTAACTAGTTACTTTTTCTGGGTAACGATGATGGTAACGAAGTTACTTTTGTAAATAGGTAACGAATTGGTAACGAGTTCCTTTTTTTCAGTAACGGTAACTATAAAAATCGTTACTTTTCTCGTTACTTTCGAAATAATTTTTTTTATTTGTCTTTCAATCAATATCGTTCATTACTTTTGTAACGATTTTTTCATTTTGATTATTTGAATGGTGGCGGGAATTATACTGAACTTGAGAAGGGGCAGATTGAACGACAAAACTTTCGAACAATTACTAACGTTAAAAATAAACAAAGACTATAGATAGAAATAAGCGTCAATTATTATTTTCCTTAGTACATACTTCTCATATTTCTAAAATACAAAAGGAACGAAAAAAGTAGCGATAGTTACTTTTTTTGCACAAGTAACTGAGAAAAAGTTATATCTTGAAACGGTAACGATATCAGTAACTAGTTACTTTTTTTCGTGATGTAACGGTAACGGTAACTAGTTCTTTTTAAAAAGTAACTTACCCGTCCATGCTAAAAACCGATTTTTAAAATAGAATTAAATGAAATAATAATTGTATACAGATAAAAGAAATTCCACTCTTACAGACCAAATTGCTCAATGAAAAACATTTACACAAAAGAAGTGAAATTACTTTTATTCGTGTGCAAATATAAAAAAAAACAGGGACATTAAGCCCAAACATATTGTTCTAGAAAAAGTGAGTTTTTCTGATCAAGTGGTACTTCGTCGCCCAACAGAAATAATAATTAATTTTTACGATTTTTTTTTCAAATTCACACTGTTATACAATATTTTCTAGAATCTAAATATTTATTATTTTATCATCCAAGGAGATTTGATATTCAAGTGGGTAAACCACAATGAGGAAGTAGAAAGAACCACAACTTGATCAAAAAAATGATTTCATTCAATGAAAAATAAAATTTCCTTTACTCTTGAAAGGTTTTCAAAAGAAATATAT
>JBAGKK010000261.1:191609-202011 GCA_037177015.1 Euceroptres primus
AAAACTACCAAATTAATTTATAGATTGGGGGATTTTTCAGATTATCTAAGAGATCAGAGATCAGTAGTCAAGTAGATTAACTACGAAGGATTAGATTAGAAGTATAAGTATATGCAGTAAATTAAAACTACCAAATTAATTTATAGATTGGGGGATTTTTCAGATTATCTAAGAGATCAGAGATCAGTAGTCAAGTAGATCAACTACGAAGGATTAGATTTGCACTGTTTAGTTTGTTACAGAGGGGTCTTGTAGTGTTTTAGCGTTATGTAGTGAAAGGATGAAGGGAGTGTTCAACTTGAGCGATCGATTCGAAAGACAAGGAAAAAAAAAGGAGGACAAGAGATAGAAGAAGAAAGAAAAAAAGCAGTCGGCACAGGAGTTTGGATAAGGAGAGATAAAGCGAGATAATCGTCATCCCGTCCTTTTCTTTGTGGCCTTTCCATTCCTCGACTGAAGCTGAATACCACTGATTGTCCTCTATACTCTCTCTCTCCCCCCTCTCTCTATCTCTCTCTCTCTTCAATGAGTATCCCCTGATTTCAGTTTTCTCTCTCTTCTCCCCTCAACGTCGCCACTCCATGTCAATCCGTAGCAAACCCCCTTTACGATCCTTCAGTGCTTTTCTACTCTCCTACATACTCCACGATAATGATGGCAATCAGCCCCTCTCAGAAAGGATTTCAGGAAATTCTCTCGCCTTTTTGTCGGTCGCTAGGAAGGTAGTGGTGGTCGGACGTCACAAACGCTGGTCTCTTCATTTCTTCATTCTTATCTTCATCGCTAGGATTGTCTGAAGTATATCCGAGGATTATGTTTGAGTATCAACCCATCCCCGATTTCAACTTGATACTAAAAAAAGTTTCTACGATAGTTTGAAGATTTTTTGGTTGCAAAGTTTTATACACTAAAAAGCATTTATGGTAGACCATAATATTATTTAATATCTACATTATTATTTTAATATAATATAACAAAGTTTATTGAATTTTACAGTACATTATATGTAATAAAACTTAAATAGAAATATATCAACTGATGCACTTGGAGCTTGTAGAATGAATGCGAATCCAAAATCTTCCTATTAAATTAGGTTTTTGAAAAAATTGAGGTCAAAAGGGCAAGAAGCTGCGTTTTTGGCCTTGTTTTGAAATAACGTAAAGTGCGAACCTGGTAATTAAACATTTTTCTTGGCATCCTATGTTATATATTTAAAATAGAAAAATTAAACATATGATGCATGAAACTGTTCCGATTGAATAGAAGAAACTTTTCATAATTTTTTTGAACTCTGAAACAGTTTTTCATGATTTGTAAAATATTAAATTCCTTCAAGAGAAGCAAAATTGCTGACTTTTAAGCGCTTTAAAAGCCACCAAAACAAATTATTTTCACAATTAGGAAAGCATAAAACTTTTCATCGATTTAGACTGGTTAAACTTGATTAACAAGTCTAGCCGAATACAATTTTTTTAAATTTTTTATGCAAAATCACAACTTTGTTTCGTTTGGCTCAAATTGTTCGATAAACAGTATTTTCACACGGGCATTCTTTGTTACGCGTACCCACTCAAAACATGGGGGGCGGTTGAAATTTTTGGTTTCTTACCCAATACAAGGGACTTATTGAAAAACAAGAAAATTAAAGTTTACTTAAGCCGTTTTTGCACGCAGGGATTGACTTTGAAAAGTCTGTAACTATTGTCAAAAATGCATGCCAAGCTATTTTATTGTATAATATTCGATTTTTAAACCAAAATAGAACGTTAGGAATCGATTCATGAAGGCTTAGAGAGTGATCTGTTGCTTACGCAGTGGTGCATGCTGATCATGGGCAGCTGTAGTTGACCGAAGGTGAGGAAAAAGCGACCAACTACCAACCAATACTTTACAAAAATCTCCTCGTTGTTGAGGTTATCGTACGTGTTGAGGTTATCCCTAGATGGGAACTCAAATGCTGAAAATTATTGTGGATTTGATGGTTTTGTGAGGTTTTGCATCAAATCAACTCACTTTTTTATTACTAAACATCGCGATTAAATGATTTACGCGAAGATGTTCGACGGTTTTAAGTGAATTTTTTTCAGAAAATTTCCAGCACGTCAATTTTAAGATTTTTAAAACAGACTTCCGCCGCATCGACTTGCGGACTGTTATCGATGTACCTAGTGAGTAAAGGCGGCAAATTCAAATTTGTCTGATTTCTTCTTATGAAACACTTGTCACACAATTATTATTTGTTATGACCAATTAATATAATGTTCAGCAGTAGTTGACTGAAAAGAAAGTATAAAAGAAATTCTTCAAATTCTTGAACATTTATTTGTTAAGAAAGTAGCGACAGTTGCTGACACATTCATTTTTGTTACCGACTGAAACTATCTTATGTATGCCTGCTCTTTTATCCTTTGGGGATTGTACACTGTTGGTCAATATGCTTGCTTTTTTTATCCTTTGGTATAATTTAGTTAATTTAAAGTTTAAATAATATGCAGCTTAATTTGAAATTGAAACAAAATGTAGTGATATAAATAATTTAAATACAATGTAGTTAAATTAAAAATTTGAATACAATAAAGTTAAAGTCAAATGTAACTGTACTGAAATTTAAAATTTTAATAAAATTTTGAAATTGAAAGATTTTGAAACCAATAATATTTATACAAAAGTGCATCTATACTGAAATATAAAATTTTTAATGGTAGTTTCCGTAAATTTTATAATAATTAGGTAAATGCAATATTAAACTCAGAAAAGTAATTAAGATAATAATTGACTCCTTAAAGAATAGATCAAGGGAAGAAATAATATTAAAATAATCTGCACAGAGTTTACTGAGCCCTCTCACCAGGAGAATCCTAAATTATGCAGTAATGTAATAAGTCAATGAAATTGATTTGAACAGTATAAAAAATTCAAATAAAAAAGTTACTGGATCGGAAAACAGGAAATAACAGTGAATTTATTTTCTGGAAAGGATAGAATTAAAAAAAAATGTAATGAAATATTATTTTATATAGGAGGAGTTACTTTTTTCAATGCATTAAAACTCCGTTGATTTTAAATTATAATTTTGCAGTTGTGAGTTTCAAGTCTTAAATTATTAAATGTTTGGAAACCTTTCAGTTTGAAATGTTAAATTGGGATCTTTTAAAATGCGGAAAGTGTTCAGAGTCATAATTCTACAAATTTTTGTTCGAAACTTTTAAAAAATGGACAATTTTAAAGTATAAAGAAGCGTTTTAACTTAAACAATTATTTTGAATGGAAATACTTCATTATTCCACAATTTTATTTCCCATTGGGAGCATTAAAAATTAAATAATTATTTTGTTATTTCTTATCATTATTATTTATTATTCCTCTGGTTTCAAAATTTATTAATTGAATCATTCATGATAAGACATAATATTGTTCTTTGTAGCTTTAACATTTGAATAATTTTAAGCTCCAAAGAACAAAATATTGTAAATTATGAATGAATGATTTCATTCAAAATTATTCAGTTTCAAAAATTAAAAGAAATTCGAAGCCTTTGAAATTAGAAGGTATGAAAAAGTAAATAAAGTTTTAAGTATGTTTAAAAGTTTCGCAAAGTTCATGATTTTTGTTCATTTTGATCAAAAATAGCTATTTTTAATGGTCAGTTTTACGAATAAAATTTGAAGTTTTTAAAGAGATTATATTAGAAAATGCTTTTTCAGTCTACGATGAAACGATTTCTGCAATAGAAGTAAAATCGGTAAACATTAAGTGGTTTATACGTAAAGTTAAAAAATAATATATATTTTTCCATTTTAAAATGACGAAAACTCCATAAGAACTAACAATGCAAGTCGTACTATCTAATTGTTGTTAAATAAATTTTTTTTAAAATGAGTAGAAATTTATTACGCTTAGGAATAATTTGATTCCTAGGTGGGTATGAAATTCAAAAATTATCTTTTTTTGGCACACCCTAATAAGTATTTACATTCTTAAATAAGAAAATGAAAGTGAGTGGCTCAAGTGAGGTTACCTTTGCGGAACAAAGATTCGCTGTATGTTTCTTTAAAAAAAGAAAACAAAAAATACACAAAAAAAAGAAGAAAATGTATACTCTCCATGATTCACTTCTTAAGTAAATGGTCCTGGGAAACCCCGACGGGCAAAATAGAGTCATGTACTTCAGGATTGTACGCTACTTCTATGTAACGCTGCGTGAATATATATTTTCGAAAAAAAAGCATCCGTTCTATGTTCTAATTTCTCCACATAGGAGAAAATAAAATGTTGCATTATGATGGGAGCATGGGGCAGAATGGGGAGGCGCTTCCGTGATCGAAAGATCCACAATTTGCGCATAACGACAATTCATCATGACCATTGCATCGGCATTTTTATGGATACATTGAATTAATGGATGGTCTACATTTGTTTGGAGGTAAAAATGTAGTTCTGGAAAAAAGGGGTGAAAGAAGTGAAGCTTCCAAGATAAAAATATCTATTGAGGGCAAAACTTAAACTTTTTCCATTAAGCCATATATTTTGCTTCGTTTAAAACAATTTACATATATTACTGATGTCAGACTAGCTGCCGCGAAAATACTATGTGTTTAGAATAATGAAAAAGCAAGGAGCGGTAAGGGGTGGCGCTCCCAAAAAAAGTCACGCTGTTTATATGGGAAAATCCGTAAAGAGCAAGGGGTAGGATAGCAAGGGGAAAAAGGGGTGAAGCCATTTTAAATTGACAAGTCACGTCACAATTTTGATATAAATATAGCGATCAAAAGTCAAAAAAGCGGGAAGGTGAGTGACTCGAAATGGCCAAGTTTAGAGTTACCTACAGCGAATTTTTGTTCCACAAAGGTAGCCTCACTTGAGCGCATGCGGGATATTTGCTTCTTTTTTGATAGTTTTTCTATGGAACGAACATTTGTAAAGGCGAACACTTTTTGGAGCGAACCCTTTCGTGGAATACCTACCACGTCACACTGGGATAGAAACATGGGAAACCTGGCCAAGAATCGAAATGTTGTTTAAAGTTTATAAAGTATTCAGTCTTGGGTAGTTTTTGGTCACTGATTTAAAATATGATGTTAAATATTCCAAATGCAAAATGGTGGGTCCAAAATGGCGGTTGAAAAATGGAAAATTTTAATGAATTTTTATAAAAACTTTTCTGTAGAGGTCTTTTGGATCACTGATGTCAAATATGATGTTCAAAACTCAATATGCAAGATGGCGGGTACCATACGGTGGACTACGGCATGAAAATTTTATCAAATTTTCATCAAATTGTATCTATAGGGGTTTCTGGGTCACTGATTTCAAATATGATGTTCAAAACAGGAAATTAAAGATGACGGATCTAATATGGCCCACTTTTTGACACAAAACTTTTATTACATTGTAAAAAATTGTATCTTTGGCGATTTTTGTATTACTGATTTCAAATATACGAAATTGAGGATGGCGGATCATGGCGGTTTTCACCATGAAGGTTTTATTGAATTTTTATAAAATTGTGTGGATAGAATTTTTCACGCCGCTAAACCCATATATTATACTTGCGTGATAAAAATGTGATTAATCTTTTCTAAAACATATCTTACAATAATTAAATTTGGCATTATTCTTACTATATTAACGCCTGCCATTATCCTGCAAAGTTGTAGGTACCCTACTGAAAATCCCTACATAAAATCTCATGTGGAAACTTTCAAGGGTTTATTAAAGGATTTCACGTAGTATTCCACGTAGGATCCTACGTGGACGCATTCAAGGAACTCATAAGACGTCATACGTCAAACCTGTAGGAATTTGGTTTGGATAATGTTGAAGGACCCTGTACGGGTTCTTACGTAGGATTCTGTATGTAACCCTACGTGATTTTTTGAAAAATATAAGTGCTGCGCAGTAGATTTCAGTGACAGATACAGCTGCGCAGTAGTTTTTGTGGACATTTTGGATTACCCAGTGGGATAGTTATAATCGCCTGATAATTTTTATCTGCATAAAAAAAATGAACATAGGAAAAGATAAAGGAACCTGTAGAGGTTCGTTCAACATTTCCTGAACCAAATTCCTGCAGGTCTGACGTGTGGTGTCTTACGGGATCCTTAAAGGCGTCCAAGGAGGATATTATTATACGGTGTATTATATTTGCACTTTAAGGACGTGTGATGCGTTACGTCACAAATTACCGACGGGGTATAAAAAATATTCAGCGGTCCTATTTCTAAACAAACCAAAATATCGCGTTGGAACTTACGAAACTGATAGAGAATATAATGGGGCACATGTGTTGTGTGTCATTTCTTCAAAAGTTTGAAAAAAAATTATTTTGAAAAAATTTTGGTTTCAAAATTTTGATAAATGATACATAACAGATGTCCCCATTCATATTCTCTATTATTTTCTTAAGTTTCAACTTGATATTTTTGTTTGTTTAAAAATAAGTCCACCGAATATTTTTTTCACGCCGTCGGTAATTCGTGACATCATAACGTATCACACGTCCTTAAGGAACCCTTGAAAGTTCCCACACGGGATTTTATGTTGGGATTTTCAGTAAGGTATTATCCAGGGTTTACCACGTGGAGATTGCAAAGCGATATGAGACTCATTTTACCTGGTTGGTAATTCGGGGTGCTTAACTAAGATTAGTCTCCTTCCCTCTCACTGACCGATAAATGCTTTCGGGCTTGATAACTTCCACGTTTTTCATTCTTCAGAACTGCTTACACCGAGTGAAGCGTTCTGGACTGTTTCTGAAGAGATTTCGTTTAGGTATCTGTGGCGTTTTCAAAAAGGCGAGAACTTTGTCTGGAAATCACAACATCTGACGAGATGAGCAATGCATGCATGAGATCACTGTTGGTTAGTCGCCTTGAACACTTTCTGGTATATGTGTATCTCTTCATATATGTGACATTCCGAAAAGAAAAGGCAAGTGCCTTTTCTTTTCGGAATGTCACTGGGTAAGTACCCAGTCGAATCACCTATTTGGTCACCAAATGGAAGGCTAAAAATAATTGACTTTAAAAATAATGATCTTTTCAAAATTATGTTGTATGGGAAAAAACAAGCGTTTACTTTACTGTAATGGTGTGTAAATTATTAAATTTCATCTTTAAAATCTTTTTATGAGTCTATTACATTGTTCTGTATAAGATCAAAGTCTCATAATAATTTTAGGATGTGTACATATCTCATATTTATCTTAGATATGCGACGCAGAATGTTAAGTTTTAATCTGCACCTTCTGTACCTTAAGTACGGCAATAAGCTCATTACAGAAGTAATAATTTCAGGAAATAAACTTCAAATATTCAAGAAAACATAAATCCCCATTTAAATTTGGGAATATTAACAAAACTTGACTTCTGGCCAACCCCTGGCCCAGTGTGCCGCGGCGCGGCGTGGCGCCCGCCCTTTCAACGCTTATACTCGGAGCTCAGATCACTCCCCAGTCACTCCTTCATTGACGCAACATTAAGCACACAAGATAACGCATGATTAACTGACTAATGACTTTCTCCCTCCTCTTCACATTCCACACTCAGCGGGATATCATTGATTACGGCTCGTGTTTCTCATTGTCAGTTATTCTAAATATCAAGGGGTTAATTTTCGCTCTATTATTCGCATTCACGAATTCGATGATCCGCATTCCACAAAACGATCGGAAGTTTTGTTAAAGGTCATTTAAAAATTACCTAAGGCTTTATTTAAGTGGTAGGGGTTCATCAAAAATTTGTAACCGTGAGATATAGTAATGTTATGAAAGTAAAAATCCACAACTTAAACAATTTCACGTCAAATTGGTGACGGTGCGACAGCGCAGAACTCTAATATGATCTAATTTTTTATTTTTATAGATTAAGTTTTTGAACAAGTATAAATACGATGATCTCCATTTAGGAATCCTTTTTGGATTCTCATTTGGAATTTTAATACGCAAAAAAGGTTTCGTCAAGGGTGACTTGATCCTGATCTGCTTGTCTGTAGAAAAATTGCCAAAGCTGACGATAGTTGCGAGATTAGACGAATTTCTGCAGTCAACATTTTAAAATCTGTCCAAAATTAGTCGCCAATATTGGTTCAATATTTGATCAAGACTCTCCTAATAGGACGGACGTAGGCGACTAATATTGAATCAATATTAGGCCAAGGCTCAGAATAAAATTTTCTGAAGTTAATTAAATAAGATAAATAAAAGTTGTAATCAATTAAAAACATTAATTGTTTAAATTTAAACAATGTAAATACCAATTATATTTTAATTTTTGTGTAATCAAACATTTTCTCCCTAATAATGTGATTTCTCCCCAATCAGGCACAAGAGTGTAAGTGCCAAAGAGTGAATTTTACAAAAAACGGTGTAACTTTAACGCATTTAATTTTAAACAAAAAACTAACAAACTTTATGAGGTAATATCAGACTCTACTGCATCCTGAAAGTACGGCGCGTCCCAAAAAACGCCGGGCCTGACACAGGAAAAGCTCCATAGCGTTCTTATTTTGTAATTTAAAAAACAATTAAAAACACGTCTCTCGTCTTGATAATTCATTAATGTCATCATTTTGCGATGAATTTTCTGACTTGGGGGTTTTTGTGGTTGCTAATTATGAATCTGATATTGGTTTTTGAAAAAACAAAATGGCGGGGGATTCTCACAAATTTTGATTTTTTTATGAAAAAAAGAATCACTTAGAGGTTTTCGGGGCCACTGATTACGAATCTGTTATTGGTTTTAAAAAAACAAAATGGCGGATACAAAATGGCAGGGGATTTTCACGAATTTTGATTTTTTTATAACAAAAATGATATTTTGTTATCATTTAAGCAATACGTTCCTTTAACGAAGAGATGTCTGTTTATGCCGTTAGTTGAAACTAATAGAACAATGAAAAAACAAAAGTTTACGATGTTACGGAATTAATAACGTGCACTGTACAATAAGCGTTTTAGAGCGGATCTGTACATTCCATTTGAAATAATGTCTCAAGGCCAAACCGGCAACTTTCGGCAGCTAATTTTCAGATGTTTCACGTGAATGTGTAATTTTCCATTGGGAATTGAAAACAGGGTCGGCCCTAGCAAGAGTTTTTTCTAAACTCTATTTTCATCAACGTGAATTAATATAACAATTCAAAATCCGCAGTCAATTGTTGATTAATTTTTAACTTTTATCTTTGTCATATCTATTTATGTTTCACTATTTTTTCAACTACATATATTCACGAGAACAATCCATGTTGTTTCATTGGAATTGATCACTCTATTCAAAAACAATACACTTTTGAAAAACTGTTTTTTTTAGTCGCGACGGGCACATGTTTCGATGCCGTTCGACGTCTGTAAACGAGAAAGGAAAAAACAGGTTTAGAGGAGCACCTGTCTTTAGCTATCGATCTCGAACGATGCTGGGGGTACCGCAACATTTATTTGAATATTTGAATGTGCCTCAAGAAAATTTTTTTTTTTGCATTATAACCAGCTTATTAGGATTTTTGATCACGAAAAAAAGCAATCATCTTCAAGGAAACTTTTGTCAAAGAACGACGCGTCCCCAAAAACGTCAGTCCTGACACCGAAAAAGTTGCATAACTTTTTTATTATTGAATTTTAAAAAAAAACTAAAAACACGTCTCGAACTATTTTTAACATTTCTCTATTGATCGTGATTTTAAGTAACCTGGTAAATTCAAAAAAATTTTCCTATGCACGAAAGAATTCGGAAATTTTTTTGCATGTACAGTTTTTGATAAGAAACAATATTCTAAAAACGGAAATTCAAAAAAGCTTTTTTGTTGATTTTAGAATTTTTGGAAAATTTTCAAAACTGAAATTTTTCAAATTTGGTGAATTGCGCATTTTAATGTGCAACTTACATGTACATAAAATAATAAGCATAAATGTTATTTGTACATTAAAAATGCGCAACTAATGAGATTAAAAGAATGTCATTTTTGAAAATTTTCAAAAAATTGTAAAATACACAAAATTTTTTTTTAAATTCCTGTTTTTAAAATATTGTTTTCTATTAAAAACTGTACATGCAAAAAATTTTCCAAATTTCTTCGCGCATAGGAAAAATTTTTTGAATTTACCAGGTTACTTAAAATTCAATTTTCAAAAACAACAAAAAACGACATTTTGCTATTTGAGTGTCTGAAAGCAAGCATTTCAAGCTTTATTGATAGTTAAAAACGATAATAAATAAAAAACAAGGGTCAAACTTTAAAAAAATCAAAAATATTTTTGATTTTCAAAAATGATGTCTAAATTTTATATATTTTAAAATTTCTTTAACTTCATTCGAAATACTGGAAAAAAAATCGAAAACGTTTGGGTCAAAATTTTTTATATGCCATACATAAAAAGATATTTATATCCGAAATAGAGGCTCTTTGC